>CAUDNR010004139.1:0-11537 GCA_958430865.1 Entrophospora sp. SA101 | reverse complement strand
AATCAACAAATTGCATGGGTTAAAATTTTGTATTCCCTCCTGTTAATTTTTGTGTTCCCAGTACGTTCTCTCCTGTTGGTTTTTTATTAATTAGTGTAAACACGTGATCAAATACTTTTGTCCAGGTAGTGTATATATATTAATATATACATATATATACTGTATATATACATATATATACTGTATATATATATAAAAGATACCCCTTAATTACATAAAATAAATTTTTTATTTATTTTTGAATTGAATCTATAAAAGCAACGCAATAATAATATAATAATAAACTATTATAATATCAACCATAAACCATTCAAATTACAATCATTGTGCTAGCAACTTCCACTTCCTTTTTACATCCAATAATAAGTCTGTGAGATAATATTGCTTAAGGAAAGAAGAATTGGTTTTAAAAAAATGTCAGATCCACAAAATGGTAGACCTCCCTCAAATGTGTGGATCCATTTTGTTAAAAAACGTGAAGAAAAATCCAAAGGACATTACTCTGCACAATGCAAGTATTGTACAAAAAAGTTTAATCGTGGACAACCACAAAAACTTTTATCACATTTGGCAAACCATTGCCCTGGTTGTACTCATGAAATTAGAAGAGAATGTTTAAGACAAATAAACAATGATAATAATAATGAAACTTTAGAATCATCATCAACTCAACAACCAATTTCAAATTTTTATGAAAGCACCTTGTTGACAAAAGAGCGCAATGATTCAATTAACCAGGCATTAATAAAAGCATTTGTTTGCTGCGGAATTTCTTTTTCAGTTGTCAGTAATCCATACTTTATAGATCTTCTTCAACAACTCCATACTGCATATCAACCACCATCTAAGAGTGTTTTATCTGGAAATTTTCTTGATACTGAAATATCCAATGTCAATAATAAATTAAATTCAATATTAGAAAATAACAAAAACCTGACTTTAGGTGACTATCATTATTGTCATTATTATTTTACTTACTTTTAAATTCAATAATTAAAATAGCAATTGATGGCTGGTCTAGTCCTCAGAATTTGTCAATTCGGAGTTTTGTAATATATACACCTGATCATAAGCAATATTTGTATGAATTACGTGATCTATCATCTGAAAGCCATACTGCACAATATATTGCAACCCAAATTGAAGAAATTATGAATAAAGTTGGCTCATTTAGGTTTTCTGCATTAGTATCAGATGGTGCCTCCAATGTGAGTGGTGCCAGGAAAATCATTACTGATAAATTTAAACACATTATCGACTTACGTTGTATAGCCCATTGTATCAATTTGGTGACCAAAGATATTATCCAACATAATTTTGCAAAAAGCCTAATTTCTAAATGCAAAATTGTTGTCAGATTTTTTAAAAGGTCTCATAGAGCAACCAATATATTGCAAGAAACCATCAATAAAAATAACATTATTGGTGGTGGTTTGAAGAAATATTGTGAGACACGTTGGACATCAGTTTATGATACAGTGGCATCTATCATAAGACTCAAACCATGCTTTGATTTAGTAAGTTATTTTTACAATTTTTATTTATTTATTTTATTTACTTTATTTTTAATATTTATTTAAATTATAAATAGATTTTGAGAGAAAATGATGATTTGGTTACAAATGAAGTGAAGAATATTCTTAAACGAGGAACTTTTTTTGACAATTTAGAAGATTTGTCTCATTTATTAAAACAAATAAAAAATTCAATTGTAGAATTAGAATCAGATGGTTGTAATTTAGCTGATTGCTATTTCAACTTAGTTAAGTTGGCAGTAGCTATAAATTCAATTCCAAAAGAATATAACAAATCATTCTGAGACTATTGTATTTACAAGTATAATAAAATATGGCAAGATTTTGAGTATGATGAATTTTTGTTGTGTTTTTTCCTACATCCAGCATATAAAGGTAATTAATCAATTGAAAATTAATATAGTGAATTATAAAAAAATAAATTATTATTATAATGATTGATTTAATATTTGATTAGGTAAAGGTATAAGAAGTGGTAATTTTAGAAGAATTGCAGAAACTGCAGCAAGATTATATCAAAATATGGGAAAATCCAAGACATCATGTGATGAGTTGATATCTCAACTTAGACATTACAAAATTGGCAATTATCCATTTGATGCATCATATAATGAGAAAAATGATTCGCCATTAACTTGGTGGATGACATGTGAAGATGTTCATAATCACCTTCAAGATTTGGCAATTAAACTTTTTTCAGTAACCCCTCACAGTGTGGGGTGCGAAAGAATTTTTTCTAAGTTAAATTGGATATATGGCAATAAACGACAAAATTTGAATTTAGAAAAACTTGAAGACATATCCAAAATTCTCAGTTATTATCTTTCAAATACAAAAAAAGAAGTTCAAAACTTTGACCATTTTCTTTCAGATAATGAACTTAAACAATTGATTATCAATTCAAGTGATGATGATTCAGATGTGGAAGATGTAGAGGATGTAGAAGAAAATGAAGATGAAGATGAATTGGAATGTAATTATGAAGAAGACTTGCTATTGGTTAATGATATTATGATATTAGATGATACAGTGTTTGCTGATAAAAATGATAATAATAGTAATGAAATTGATGAAGTTTATGATATTGAAACTCAAAATAATGATTTAAATTTTAACCCAAATAATTTAGTTTCAAGAATTTTGGATCATGACTTAGAAAATGAAAATAATAATATATTAGATACTGAGAATCATAGTACTGAATTTGGAGATGACAACCTTTGTTTTGAAAACCCATGTCAGGAAGATGTGTTTATAAGCGGAAGTAGAAGTTTACAGATTGAAAATAATGACAATTTTGAAAACAGAGTCAATCATTACTTAGAAAGTGAAGATTGTAATTTAGAAGATGGGAATAATGATGTGGAGACTGAAGATAATGTTAACATAAATAATGATAATTGCAATTTAAGCAATGTATCAAAAAAGAAAGAAAAGTCAAAGCTTATGTTAAAACAACATAATTTACGTAGAAAAAATGTTGATAATGAAATTGTAAGAAATAAAAGACAGAAATTTAAATAATTGTTTGATAATATAAAAAAAATGTATTTTAATAAAAATTAGATATGGTTTTTACTTTTAATTTTTTGTTTTGCCAATGACTTCAATAATTTTGATTTTCGTCAAGGGTTTTGACTTTTGTCAAAGGTTTTGACTTTTGTCAAGGGTTTAGTCTTTTGTCATTTTTTAGTGATTTGACGAAATAGTTTCTCAATTCCAAAAACATTTCGTCATACATCATTAAGTATATACTCGACATCAAACTGGTGAACAGACTGAATATTCGAATATCATTATTCTTATTTGATGACGATTGAGTATTCAGATAAATTTTATGAAAGGATGATTGGCAAATATCAGGAGCTGGAAACTTATATTAGTATTAGTATAGGACCCACAAACTATATAGATAGGTTACTGCTTATGCTTGCTGCTCATACTATGAGATATCAGTAGAATCCCCATCCCATATCCCGTGTCCCATATTAACCAATCAGAATTTCGTCACACATTAAATAATTATTTTTACACGTAATATTTTTAATGTTCGTTGTGATTCGCTTGTGAAAATGGCGAATATTTATTTTTTTTATTAAATTACACTTTGATAAATAGGCCGATGAAATAGAAAATTTATCAATTTCTGAAATTAATACAAATACCAGAAATTCTAGACAAAGAGGTTAAATCTAGAGACCCAGTATGGAATTATTTTAATGAAACAGAAATTTCACATGATTCTCACCTGTCAGCACAAAGTAAATTTTGCTTCAAGTCATGGAAGTGCAATAAACCTTCTGACTAGAAAGAGTATTTAGCTCTGAAATGCTCATTGGTTAATATATAAGTAAAAGTAAAATATTTTAAGATTAATTAAATCAGATGATATATAGAATCTGTAAATAAAAGGTAAAGAGGAAGCATTGGAAATAATATGGATCTTCATTCTTATTTTGACAGTAATATAATAGATGCACCAAAATTTCAAGAGCAAATCAAGAAATGGTTTGCTTTTTTGTGTGGAATTCCTTTTATTCACCTTTCTTCTGTTATTTTGCAAAAACTTTATGCAGTGGTTATGAACCTCCAAAACATATCACCTTGTCTAATCATCTGTTATATTTCGAGATTGCCAATATAATCTTAAAGATGTGTGTGATTCCAAAAATTTGACTTTAAGTAATTAATTTTTTAAGTAAATTTTTATTTGATCATTATTTGTGTAATAATAAAAATTATTAAAGAATCAAATTTTCCTTTTAATTGTTTTTATGGTTTTGCAATAAATGATAAATTTTTTATTAATAAATATATAATACTTTTTGTTAATTCTATGGAATATGGGACATGGGATGGGATATAGGATTGGGTTGGAGTTGGATGGAATGGGCATGGGATAGGATGGAATTTTTAAGGATTTGAGTATGGACGGCAAGTATATTACTGCAGCTGGATCAAATCTTATAGTAAATAGACTTAAAAATTTTACTATTTAGAAAATGCAATGTTGGTGAAAATTACCAAATTTGGAAAGATTCTCTACAATAAGCCAATCACAGCGTGGGTCAAACCCTATATCAAACCGTGATTTTTTGTATGTAACTTATCTATATGGTTTGCGGGTCCCTATTAGTATTATTACTAGACGTTCTCGTAAAATTAGATTTTACCCAATATTCTATTTAGGACCGGAGTTATAAAAGATCTTCATATAACCGATGGTAATTTTTTTTTTAGTTTTAAAAATTGTCATCAATATTTGGATTTTTCATATGCCAAATAATCAACTATTACTAACTACACTTTTTATTGAATTCTTCATCCATCCATCCGTTTACCAATCTATTCATAATAAATAATAAATAAATGTAGAAAAAATATTTATACATACAGTAAATAATTAATTCTTTTTTGTTTAATAAAACACTTTTGTGGTCAGGAATTAAACAATAGGATTTAATTATCTATTTGGTCATCCGAATGGTATAGAATTTGGGGTGTCGAGTATTTTGTTTTGGTATAAAGCAAAGGTTTGATTTTTGGTTTTTGTTATGCGTAAACATTTTTGTTTAACTTTTTGTAGACGTGCTTAATTGTTTAAGTGTAAACGTAAGGTTTTAAGACTAATTGGAAAAAGTATTAAGCGTCAACAGTTATCATCACCACATATTGTATTGTGTTACAGTAATTGTTATAAACGTAAGGCTGGCTTTAATCAGCCAAAGAAAAGCAAAAATTAAATAGGAATTTTATAATTGCATTATTATAATACGTTGTTATTTGTGTCATAAATCATGCTTACTGATTCACTGAAACCTTCTAGGTACAAGAAAGAAGCAGTAAGCTGGATAATTGTAAATAATTTTGTAAATAATTCACAGAATTGTATATAAAAGCTTGCAATTAATCGACGAGTGTAGCCAAAAAGTTAACTCAGACTCGGTCATAAAAGTAAAATAATCGAGGTTTACCAAAAAGCTACCTTGTAATATTACAATATTTTTTGTTTAAAAAAAGCCTCGGATCAATTTTTCAGGATTTAAGTCTGGTCCTAAGGTAGGATTTCCAGTCCCAGAATCAGACTGGACAGTTAAGGACCTTTAATTTTACTGCCAATCACAAAAGGATCAGTAATTAACAATTTTACCCTTATATTAGTTGCGAGGAAAAACCATTTTACCTTGTAAAAACTTGAACATCTTTTAAAGTACAATTAATTTTACCTATCTTAGCCAGTAACTTTTGGAAATTTTTTATATAAACTTTGCTAGTCTGCATGCTGGAAACATCTATTATAGGTTTCTGAGATCTTGATGTAGCCTTAATACTAAATTTATGAAATCTTCAGCAAAATTTATTTTATAAAAATGTTAATAAGAATTGATAAAATATTTTTTCAAATCGTCAAAAAATGATTGAATTTCTTATATTTTTAATTGGTAAAGTTCTAGAAATCTAGAAACACTAAATTTCATAGGAGTATGCCCTTTATTCAATAGAAATCTATTTTTTGAATTAATTTATGGATCTTCAAAACATAAGCTAAATACTTATTGTGCAATTATTATGTACGTTGTTCTATAACTAATACATTTTGAGAATTCTTTTGTTCAACCAGGCACTCTATACTTGGTTGTTCAACGGTGTAAGATAGCATGCTAAATATGCTAACAATTGGCATGATAGACATACTAGATGAAACTAGTTCACAGATCTTTCTGAATAGATACTATTAAATGATAATTGTTAAATAAGGGATAATATTCTTTATTCTTATATATTGAGGATAGTGATTATCAATAGCTGACAATCTTTATAATAATTTTTAGTTTTTGCACATTTTTTAATTATTAAGCATTCTTTAAAATATTATCATCCAGAAAACAGTAAAAATTAAGTCACAATACACGTTGTCGTGAATTATTGACCAAAACAGGGTACTTGCGTAGGATACACCGATAATTCACATAATTTTTTTATCATTTCGATGATCTATTTATTTTATATCTTGAATACGAAGTAAAAAATATCATATTAACATTTTGAGTTTTGATATCAAAAGTTCTTATGAAACGATCACCGAACATAATTTATTATTATTAATAATGAATTAAATAATTATTTTTTTTTAGAATTTATCATTCAACCAATTCAGTAGATTTCATCCTGTAAAAAATGACATCCAGAATATTTCCGTGATCATGTTTATCACTCCGTAAATGTTCAGTTTATTTTATAAAAGCAGCACAATTAAGTAAGCAATCCGGATTTTTTCCATGATGTCATTTATATTAACTTGTAAATATGCAATTAAAACGGAATGTGAGAATAAGATTTTATAGTTCTGGAATATTATTGAGTGACTGATAAAGTCGCAAATAAAAACAGACCTTTTTATTATTAAGTAACTGATAAACTCGCAAATAAAAATTGGCATTTTTTTTTCTTACAAAATATTTTATTTGTTAAATATAGCTTGATTAAAACATACTAATACACTAGTATGGAAACACACGGAAAATATTATTATTTTAATACTGTATATAATTAATTAACTAGTCGCATGACATTTCCGCATGTTGTAAAATAATTGGATGATCTGCAACATAGTAAAATTTTTTGACGCGTCCAAATGTAAGTATAGTATATATAAATGCAAATAATTATATTGTTATGAATATTTATAATATTTATCCAGTTTAAAATTTTTTTACGTTTTAAAATAATTAGATTATGTGAGCAAACAACAATAATACAACAATTGTCAAAAAAAGAGAAGAGAAATAAAAGATATATTATTATTAAAATGCGTCAACAAATTGTGATTTAAAATTAATATTAAATAACATTACTAATATCAACTATAAATAATTTTGAATAGTATGTACAATAGAATTCAGGCTTTCTTTTGAATCTAAGATCACTCAATTTAATCAAGTACTTACCAAGATACAAAAATATATGGTAATAGGTAAAGAGCGTTTTTTTTTTGGATTTTAAATACTTATATGGCATTTCAAATAATCAAACTCGTTTATCATACAACTAGATAAAGCATTCATCAAGTATATTTTACAAAACTTGTTTTCCAAGCTTTGTAGATCTCATCTGGTGTTGATTAATTAGTTTTAGAGAGATTCATAAAAAAAAAAATAGTTTTATGAGCCCAAGTAATGTTAAGATTTTTTTTTCAATATTTACTTTTGTACCTATTTTTATATTAATATTTTATATATATATTTAGGAATGTAATAATTAAAAGGTATTTCTTTTTCCAAAGGTTAATGGTTGAACGAAATCATATTTTATTTATTATTAATTATGATATATTCTTGTAGATCTGGCGGTACACGATCAGAAGAATTGTTAAGTGGCCATATTTAATTATTTTAGAAAACAGGTAGAAAATTCAACATAGTTTGATATATTCTTGTAATAACAATTATACTATCAATTATTAATCACTTTTTTAGATCTGGTGGTGTACTATCAGTAAGAATTGTTATGCATCCATATCTTATTTATTATTTTTAGAAAATAGATAGAAAATTCAACATCAAAAATTATAGTTGATATATTCTTGTAATAACAATTATACTACTAATTATTAATCACTTTTTTTAGATCTGGTGGTGTACGATCAGAAAGGATTGTTATCACATATAATAATAATATAATAATAACTAATTTGATTGTCATGTAACAATTCTTTCTGGTTCTAAAAAAAGTGATTAATAATTAATAGTATAATGTTATTACAAGAATATATCAACTATAATTTTTTAGAATGGGAACACGCAAACCAGCCTGCAGTAAGATTTCTATTTATTTATGCTTTCAATTTTAAAAAAAATTTTCTAGTCTAGTCTTAATACTTACATTACTTTCAAATCAATTACAATTCTGTTCAGAGATACGGAAAACTTCAAACAGAATATGGACTGGTGTTAACTCAAAGCTGCAAAATCACAAGGGTGATGTAACACATACAAATTTTCGTGTTTCTGTATGTGCATTACTAAATAATCTTTCAAAAATTTACCATTTCATTACGTTAGTAACATTTAAAGATGGGAACCGCAATTAGCTGCAATTACATTTTCATAAGTCACAACTGCAACCGCAATTCAATTTTCATGTGCTGCAACTAGTGTTGGTTTCCAAAATTAGAGAGTTTCGCAACCGTGCGAAAGTCAAAAGGTTTCGCCATAAGTCGAAACTAGTTTTGATTTTTGACTATTGACTTTTGATTTAGTTTTGACATATAACTTTTAATTTTAGTTTTGACTTTCGCCTCTTCAAAATAGTTTTGGCAACCAACACTAGCTGCAACTAATCTCAATTAATTGAGGAGTTATCTTTAGTAGGAGTCTATACAGATTCCGTATTCCGTACATCTGTGCTTCTGTAGTAAATTACGCTCTGTATGGGACAAAATATTGAATCAAAGATCGTACAGACTGCCTCCGCCTATCAACTTTTCAAATTTCGTATATATATACAAAAATTAAAAAATAAAAAGTGCACGGAATAAAAAAGAATAATGTACAGGATTGAAAGTTGGACGGAATCTCTACTGACTGCTTTAGTAGACCACTTGAAAATTTGTTTATTAATTAAATTTATTCAAGAATTTATCCATTTTATTAATTGATTTATTCAGTAAATGCTCAGTCATTTATCCGAGTTTTATCCATTTTATTAATTACTTTATTCAGTGAAACCTCCATTTTTAATGAAAAACGGAACTATATATTCCATGAATATGATACATTTATGGAAAAAATATGGACATGCATATTTATTAATATAAACGGAAAAAACACTGAGTTTAATAACGGAAAAAACACTGACTAATCACGGAGTAAATTTTTTACAGGGTGGATTTCTTGAAACTATCTTGCTAGCACACTGAGCTTTTCTCAGATTCCATTGATAAGTGAACCAATGCTTGGAAATATGCCAAAAAATTTTTCTTGAGAATATATTTATAAAATTAAATGTCTAATTCAAATTTAGATTGAGTTTCAAAATATGGTCTCTACATAAAAAAGAAAAATTATTTCGAAAATAATTAATTAATCAAGTTACATTCAAATGTTATCAAAATGTGCAATTATACTAACATGTTAGTGATCCTCAAACTGCTCTCTTTCATCATTGAATTTGTTGTTAGCATTATTAAGTAGTATATCATTAAATAATAGTTTGGTTTGCTCATCTAATCTATGATAATCATCAGAAATCAAATGTATCTTCGTCTAGAATTTTACCCATTGCTTCATTATAATGTTCTGTGCAATCATGTATAGCTTACCTAATTCTGCATTCTTTCCTTAATCTTTTTATAAATCTTGATATATTCATCTAGCTTATTAATCTTTAAATATATAATGTGGTGTCCAATTTTTCGACCTTTTTTATTCTTAGCCATTCCATTATTTCATCCCTATCTTTACATAATCGATGCCTTCCCTCTTTATGCCATGTTCTGTTTACTAACATTACATTTGCAATTATTACTGGATCTTTGATTTGCTTTATAATTTCACTAATTAGCTCTTATGGTAATTCCTACACTGGAGCATTAAAATTTACATATTCGATTTCTTCTCTGACCTTTACTAGATCACCCACCAGCTTTAAATGGTTCCCTACGATTATCGAGGGATTTACATACATTGCAAATATAGCTGAAAGTTTGAGTAATATATACGAACATTTTTATTTTATTTTTATATAGATCGAAGAAATGTTTAAATCGAAAATTTTATTAATTTTTAGTTTTTTTTTATTCTAGTATCAACTGTTCCGCTTTGCTATGCAGACTGTTTTCACTGAATTTTATTTTGGTTCTATGAATACCTGTGAACTGCATTGATTTCAGTTTCATGTCCACCGTTAACTACCTTTATTTCAATTTCATGTCCACTGTTAACTACTTTTATTTTAGGTATATACTATGGTGGGTTATTGGATCCTGAAACATGAAACATACCACATTTCTATGCAGTATACCTAATGATATCAACTTTGTGATATAAATGATATAAAATTACTATCCAAAATTGCAATCTGTCCCAGACCCTCCCCCTTGTAACAGCAACATCTTGGTGGAAGGTAATTACCATTTGTAAATTTGTGCATTTAATTTATGGCAATGTTTAATATTCTGCATAATTTATAAAGTCCTATAAATCTTTGTATCAAACAATTTATGAAAAATAAAATTTACCAGACTGAAGATGAATTAATGGATGTGTCTAGAAATGTGCTAAAAGCGCATAATTATGAATATTTTTAAAAAATGAAAAACAGATGCCTTTATGGCTTGAAAAAATATATTCATATGTAAGTTAAAATAAAATTATTTTTTTGCTTACTTTAATGCATTGAAATAAAATAATAATTTATTTATTTGGGCAAGGAAATTAAGAGGGCAATATTCCCTAATAAAATGTAGCCTATTTAAAGTTTTTAAGAAGTGTGATATAATACCAGTAAATACTAGTACATCTATGAAGGATATGGATACTTGAAAAAGTCAGACATAGTAAGATGGTATTATCTGAATATTGATAGTGAGAAAACCAAATATGATGTAACAGATGATGGAACTTATTTTAAAACAATTTAAGAAAAACCAAGAATTATTAGTGAGAAAGTTGCATACACATGTGCAGTATGTATTAAATGAACATCATGATGGTGTAAAGCAGGTGATAGAGAAAAAAATAGATGGAGTATTAGCAAGATTTGCTCTTCATCAATGTAATTTTATTAAAGACTATTTTAGATTAATTTCTAATTACCGCATATTTATAAATTAAATTTACAGTATCCTGATGAAAATGATTCTGATATTTGGACAGGAACCACAAAGTTCAAGTGTTGAGGATAATGAAAAATTAAATAATTCATGATTGTATTTACTAAATAATACTATATTAACAATAATGTATATTGCTCTTGCACATTAATTAATGATAGTAAAGTACA
>CAUDNR010004138.1:42616-63183 GCA_958430865.1 Entrophospora sp. SA101 | reverse complement strand
CCGTTGATACCTTAACAATTCTTCTTTTAAAGAAACCAATGTAGTTGACCAATCAGATTTTGTTTCCCAATCCACTAAAGTTTAAAAAAAAATAATAATTAAAAAATGAATAAATAAATCAAAACAACAAAATTAAGCACCCAGCATATGAATTTTCCTGATTTTTAGTAGAAGCATACTTTGAACAAATCAACAGATTATTACAGATTATTGACAGATTATGAAAAAGCAAGTTTAGTACTATTTATTTCAATAACGAATTAATTTTTTTTTTTTAAAAAAATGTGACTTGTATATGATGAATAACCTCTTGTAAATTCACTTGTGGCATCAAAAATAGTGTCATAATAATGATGATGATCAGCAAGGGGGATAATAAAAACATACCCAGAAATGGTTGAAATGAAGAAAAAAAACTTTAATTTTTGTTTTCCTCACTACACTGATACTAACTGATACTTCTATGCCAAGAAAAATTGAAATAACTGATAAGCCTGGATTTTCTTACTTCCTGTCCACACCATGTGAAAGTTGGGATGCATTAGAGTTCATAAAGAATGGTGCGCATCTAAACAACCTATTAACAAGGCAAAGATCACGATAGCAATCACAAGACAGCTAGAGTGGTTTATGAAGGAAGGATCAGAAGAAGAAAGAAAGGAAGCTGAAAGGATGTTAAAGCAATTTAAGGCGTGTTCATTTTTACAGTTGGGGAGTTTTGGTTATGTAGGGTTAAAATTAGATTTTAGGTTTTTTGCGAGGTATATAATGGTTGTGGCAGGAATCATGAGGGAATACGTTCTGCCCTGTCTCAACTGGGATTAAAGTTACCGACTGGAATATGTATACAAGTGGTGATGGAATACGTTCTGCTGAAATCTTTCCATGGACTTGCAAAAAGTTAACCATCATGAGTTAATCTTGTTTTTTATTACTATTAAAGAAATACACAGTGAGTCTTGGTATAACAGATATGTTCGTTCCAGGAAATTTATCTGTTATACCAAGTCATCTGCTATACTGAGATATCCATAAAAAATCAGAATTTTTATTAAATCATGTGATACATGTTACATTAAAAATTAATTTTATAAGCAATACCAAAATTCATTGCTTGAACTAGAGACATCAGAAGGATTTGAGTTGAGAAATTGGTTTTCATATAGCATCTTCAATGTAATTTTATCATTAGATGGATCAAATGCTCGTGTCCAGAATTCACACTAATAATTAAAAAAAATTTATTTAAAGTTTGAGATTAATTAGGTCATAAATCATTAATTTAGTTACCATTGATTGATTTTTTTCAAAAGGTGATATCTTTGTAGACCCAGTGGACAAACATTGATCTTTGCTTTTTATATTCGCCAATAAAAGATGACATGTATCCTATTCCTGCTCCATCTATATCAGCATTTTTAGAAATTCCCAATGATATAATATGAATTTTAAATTTGTCTACTTTGATAACAAATGGACGAAATTGCACATCTTCCAATGATGCTTCTAAATTGCTCTCATCCTCCCAACCTAATACTAATGGACCAGAATACTTGGTATTTGAAAGAGGATTTAATTTTTGGTACAATGAAGTAATTGCTTTGCTGGAGGAACTTTCAATATCACTAAACTCATTTTCAACATAACTTCTAAAACCAGGGAGTAATTTATGGTCTTTGTTACCTTCCAATACTTGTGTATAATATCTTTTAGAAGTTGCTTCAATCTTGTCCATAATGCTTACTTCGATTACACCTACACAAACTATTGAATAATTGATAAAATGTTCATTAGTATTTTTTTGTTCATAGATCTTGTCTTTAATGCTTACTTCAATCACTCCTATACAAACTGGATCTTAATCTTTATTATCATCCCCAAAAAGACGATTCGTTGTCGTCGTTTGCATATTATTGTTTAATGTTGCTATAACAACTACTGATTGATGGATATTCATAATAATCATTAATGAAACTTTAATCAATATAAAGTCAGAAATATAAAACAATCACTAATAAAATACCTTTTAGTTTTTGCTGAATCCCATCTACATAAAATGACTATTAAAAATTTCTGTAAAATAGTTTTTCGTGAACCTCTCCAAAACTTATTAACCAATACCCCCCATAAAGTAATAACCATATGAAAGCTTAAAGTATTCTACACCTTCTCATTTACTATCAAGTCTTTTAAAGCGATATTGAGAAATAATCTGAGGTTTGAAGTAAAAAAGTAATACCGTTTTTGAATAGCCGCGAATTAATGTAGAGGAGACCTTTCGATATGAAAGAGTATTCATTAGAAAGCTTTAATGGAGTACTTTCATTTTACTCTAACAACGAATTTCGAGTTTATTATAAAAATAACAAGATATTTTAAAAAAACTTCATGTGACACGAATTTCAAATTTATTTTCACATATAGAAAAGCAGCCTCAGGGAACTAATAGATGATCTGCACCGTAGTCCGTTACGTTAAGCACGTTTTATTAAGCTAATAATAATATACATTACAACAAAAAAATTTGACCTTTTATTACATGTAAAAATTCAATCGGAAATTTGCTTTTCTGGATGATTTGCTAAATATTTCCATTAATAACATACCGAATTTTTGTAATATAGGGTTTTGATATCAAATATGAGTTTATTTAGTATGGCGGAAAGGTTTTATTTAAGAAAACGCACTTTATTTAGTAAGCACTTTTTTCATTTGACGTTACACAGCGCAAGTGGTCGGATATTTATGGTGTATAAAAATAAATTGCATAAATGAGGGGATAACTAACTATTATTATTACATCAATTAGTAGATTGCCAAATTTATCTAAATGGTAATTATATTCCCTGCGATAACGATGATTTTGTATTTATATTTCTACGAGAAGAATGTGTTTATGATATTAATTCAAAATTATTTATAATAATCGTTTTAATTAAGTTTTCATTGTGTCGTTCAATAATTATTGTTGGTTGCTAAAACCATTTTGAAGAGGCGAAAGTCAAAACTAGTTTCGACTTTTGCACAGTTACGAAGCTCTATAGTTTTGGAAACTAACACTATTCCTGATCCTTTTATATAGACATGAAATATATTCTTTATGGATTTCCATTTTGTTAGGTTCGTTGTGTTTGAAAATAAATAACAATTATCAATGTAATTCATAATATTTAGACTGAACCGATTTCCGGTAAGTAGCAAGAAATCTGTATCTTCTTCACGAGATCTTTTTGAGATGAGAATGTTGTCAAAGAAAGATAAAGCTCTCATGGTGAAGAAGATAAAAATGACATTACTACAAGATAAAATAAATATCATTCTTTATTGAAGAAAATGCACATTATCATCACGCGTATTGATAATATTAACCTTTATTTTCAGCATTACTATGAGCATCCCACTTTGAGGTATGCATTCCCTTTGCTCTATGGATACATTGCAGCTTCATTTCAATCACGTCCCAGCCTGTCCACCACATTATATAATCTAAAAGTTAAAGTTTCATAATAATATGTAAGGAGAGATGGAACATATATTTCATACTGCTTGAATAATAAAAGATCAAATTTAAAATTTATTCTCAAACTTTTTCTATATTCTGCATAAAGTGCAAATAAAAGTAATCATAACTTATTTAACTTGCTGCTTTTGTAACCAACAATTATAATAAAGTTAGGTGTAATAATATACCAACTAGATTTAAAATAAAATGCACCAGAGATTGGAACCATGTATAATTCGTTAACCGGTTAACTGGTAAATATGATTAATTTATTAGGTTCAACTATTTCGGCTTCAAATTCCAAATCACTATGCAAAAAAGAATAAATTTCAAATTAATTGGTTAATAGGAAAAAAAGTTTCTTTGATGGAATGAAAATTATTCTATTTAATTTGTCTTATTTGTAGTAAATCAATGACTAGATATAATGGCAAATGTAGAAACATATTGTTATAAATAGAATCTACTACCCAAATGTATGGTTGGTTACACTACACGACTACAGAAATTTCGTCATGCTTGCTGATTAGATTTTATTTTTTCAAATATGAAATTAGAAGTTGAGCTTCTTTAATAAAAACAATTGCATGTTTTTCTATCAGATTGAGTGAAATTTTTCTTTTCTTTTAAAAAAAAAAAATGACAAATATAACATTTTCTGATAAAGATAAAGAGGATAGCGAGGCCGAAAATGGAACAAAAATAGGTCATAAAAGACAATTGTCAACTTCAAATTTACAACAATCACAAAAACGTCGAGTGTATGTCAACATGCCATTACCAACAGAAGAACTTGATCAGCATGGTGAACCTAAAATATCTTTTGTACCAAACAAAATACGTACCTCAAAATATACCCTTTTAAATTTTCTACCAAAAAATATATTTGAACAATTTCGTAGAGTGGCAAATATATATTTTCTTTTTTTGGTCATACTACAACTTTTTCCACTTATTGGTAGTGGTGTTTCTCCTATTGTTGCTGCCGCCCCATTGCTCTCCATCACAATTATGACTGCAATTAAAGATGCTTTTGAAGACTGGAAACGTCACTCCCAAGATAATACACTTAACAAATCAAGAACAACCAAATTATCCAATTGGCGTAATGTTAATGTACCTGGAAGTGATCGTAAACGGTTTAAATTTTTACGTAGTATATTGAACGGTTTACAGAAAAATAAAATTCATGAAAATAATAATAAGAATTATGCAAGTCAAATGGAAATATCATCAATTTATGGTGCAAAATGGATAGATAGTCGTTGGCAAGATGTTAGAGTTGGTGATATTATACAATTGAGAAATAATGACTCTGTTCCTGCTGATATAATAATAATTTCTACAAGTGAACCTGACGGACTTTGCTATGTAGAAACAAAAAACCTCGACGGTGAAACAAATCTCAAAATCCGTCATTGTAACAATGCCACTTCATCTTTGGCAACAGAAAATGATTGTGAGCATACATTTTTCTATGTTGAATCAGAACCACCACATCCCAATCTATATTCATATAATGGTACATTACATTGGGTTGGAAATAATAATTCAAATGGAATCAACAACAATGATGGCGATGATATGAACTATTCCAATGAAAAAAGTGTGCCAATAACCATCAATGATGTTCTTTTGAGAGGTTGTACTCTACGTAATACTGAATGGGTTATAGGATTGGTAATATTTACTGGTACTGACACTAAAATCATGTTGAATTCTGGTGATACTCCAAGTAAAAGGAGTCGTATAGAAATAGAAACAAATTTTCATGTGTGTGTTTTTTTTTTAAAGTTATCTTTGAGAAAAATTAAAATTTATCATCAAATAAATTGATTTATTATTTTTTTTTTTATAGGTTACTATGAATTTTATTATATTGTTCTTGCTTTGCTTAGGTTCAGGTATAGCTCGAATGATATATTTTATTCAACCTCGAAGTTCTGCAGATATTTTTGGATATGAAGGAAAAGTTGAAGGTGGTGCATTATTTAGTGGGTTTTTAATATTTTGGTATGAAAGGCATATAATTTTGAGTGAGAACAATCAAGTATATTTAATTTTTATATGCAATCAATCAATCAATCATTTATTTTAAATTTTTTTTTTTAGGACAAGTTTAGTTTTATTTCAAAATATTGTACCAATTTCATTATATGTTACAATCGAAGTGGTGAAAACTGTACAGGTAAATTAATATAACATATTATAATAACGATGATACAAATATTTATTATATTTGCAAAATAATTTATTTAATCATACAAACGCACATGCATATCTTTTTATTTGTAAGGCATATTTTATTCATTCAGATATTGAAATGTATTATGAAAAACTTGATTATCCATGCGTTCCAAAAACTTGGAATATTGCTGATGATTTAGGCCAAATTGAATATATTTTTTCTGATAAAACTGGCACCTTGACACAAAATGTTATGGAGTTTCGTAAATGTACAATCAATGGTGTTACATATGGATTAGGTGAAACAGATGCTATGCGTGGTGCAAAATTACAAGAACGGCTTAATAGTGGTGGAAAGATGAGAGGTGATGGTGATGATGATGATGATGAAGTTGATTTGGAGGCAGAGAAAAAATTAATGTTAAAAGAAATGTCAAATTTATTTGAAAATAAATACACCTCCCAAAAACTTACATTCATTGATTCAAAATTATACCAGGATTTAAAAGTTATGGAGCAACAATCAAAAGCTATCCAAAATTTCTTTTCCGCATTAGCACTTTGTCACACTGTACTAGTTGAACATCCCAATGAAAATGATCCTTATGAAATTGATTATAAAGCTCAATCACCAGATGAGGCTGCTTTAGTTAGCTGTGCAAGAGATGTTGGATTTGTATTTCTTGAACGGTGCCAGGATACTTTAGCAATTGAAGTGATGGGTGAATATAAAGAGTTTATATTGTTAAATGTCTTGGAATTTAATAGCACCAGAAAAAGAATGTCAGTCATTCTACGTTCACCTGACGGAGGAATAGTTTTATTGTGTAAAGGTGCTGATAGTGTAATATATGAACGTTTAGAAAAAGGATCTCAATCAGAATTAAGACAAGAAACTTTAGAAGATCTTGAAGTTTTCGCTAAAGAAGGTATTTATATATAAACATATATCCAATATATCCAATATATAATATATATTAATTATATTAAAAATTACAAAAAATAAAAATTAAAAGGACTTAGAACACTTTGTATAGCATATCGTACTATATCAGAAGAAGAGTATAGTGTATGGTCAACAAAATATGCAGAAGCAGCATCTAGTATTAATGATAGAGAAGAAAAGATAGAAAAGGTGTGTGAAATGATTGAACATTCATTGATATTAATGGGAGGAACTGCAATAGAAGATCGACTTCAGGAGGGCGTGCCAGAAACTATAGCCACATTGGCACAAGCTGGTATTAAGTTGTGGGTATTGACAGGTGATAAAGTGGAGACAGCCATTAATATTGGATTTTCTTGTAGCCTGTTACAAAATGATATGCTTCTAATTATCATAAATGCATCAGACAAAAAAAGTATACTTTCCCAGATAAATGAAGCAATTGAAAATTTTTTCGAAAATCAAGACGAAAAGAAAAGTAAGCATGCACTGATCATAGATGGCGAAACACTCAAGTATGGATTAGATGATAGTGTGAAACCATATTTGTTAGATCTTGGTAAAAGATGTGAGAGTGTTGTTTGTTGTCGTGTGAGCCCATTGCAGAAAGCACAAGTAGTTTCTATGGTGAAAAATGGATTGAATGTGATGACATTATCAATTGGAGATGGTGCTAATGATGTTAGCATGATACAAGAAGCAAACATAGGAGTTGGAATTGCTGGTGAGGAGGGGCGGCAAGCAGCAATGTCTGCAGATTTTGCATTTGCACAATTTAGATATTTGGAAAAGCTTTTGCTTGTTCATGGACGTTGGTCATATATCAGAATAGCAGAAATGATTTCATGTTTTTTTTACAAGAATATTGTATGGACAATTGCAATGTTTTGGTATCAAACCTGGGCTGGGTTTTCTGCACAATATCTTTATGATTACACGTATATTTTGCTTTATAATCTTGTTTTTACAGCAATTCCTGTAATGTATCTGGGTGCATTTGATCAAGATGTTGATTCTAAAACCTCTTTAAAAAACCCACAACTTTATAAACGAGGTATTTTACAACAAGATTTTACAAAACTCAAGTTTTGGTTATATGTATTAGATGCAGTATATCAATCACTTGTATGTTTTTTTGTTCCATTCGGGTTGCTTCAATTTGGACAATCTCATGGCAATGGGTTGACAAATAACAGTTTAGAGGATTTAGGAACTCTGGTGGCAGGATCTGTGGTGGTGACAACTAATTTATATGTTGGATTGAATATTTTGAATTGGTCATGGATAGGATTTTTGGTTATTTGTGGTAGTATTTTATCATTTTATTTATGGGTAGAGCTTTACTCCATAGTGTACTCAATAGGATTCTTTAGAGTGGACATGATATTATTTTCTGATTTGGATTTTTGGTTGGCGATTACTATTGCAACTATATTTAGTATTATGCCAAGATTTGTTGTAAAGTATCTTCATGAATCATATTGGCCAACTGACACGGATATTATTCGTGAACAAGTGTATCTAGAAAAGAAATGTAGAAAGAAACAAACAATTGTTGAAGAGGAAGAGGATAGATTGCCAATTAATACTGAAACGGGAGGATATGTTGCAAGTTATTCAACTAGTGATATACACGAAAACTTGATAATGACTGAACAGACTTCAATGACAACAACAGCAATAAAGAAAGAAAATACAAAAACACCACAAAAAATTGGCAAATCAAAAAATAATAGACCAATAGGACCTGCTAAACCAACTGAACAATTTGTACACATGAATTCTGGTAGAAGGCAATCATTTACGGGATTCGCATTCTCAGTTGAGGAGAGTAAATTTGAGAACTTTAGGAAATCGGTTTATAAACCTATACAAAAAATTAGTAATAAATTACATAGACATAAAACCATAAAAGAATACACCGAATCATCATCACCATCATCAAATAATTTATTTAAATAGTAAATCTTTACCTAGTCTTTATTTCGTAGATTACCATCACCTAGAAATACCAGCAGATCTCCTTCACTAATAGATTAAATTCTAATAACACCAACAATAATGACCATAGTCATTATAATGAGTAGGAAGTTCAACTCATCATCATAATATTAATCATTTTAGAATGCAAATTTTTTTTAAAAAAATATTTATTGAATTTTTGTACAGTATTTTCAGTAATGATGAATTTTTTCTTTTTCTTCTTTACCTTTAGATAGATGATGATGGTGATGTTAATATATAATACTGTAGTAAAAATAATAATAATAAATAGTTTTGTAATATATTTTATGTTTAATATTATTAGGTGACATTCAAATCTGACATTTCCGAAATAATAATATTATTATTGTTATTACATATTAATATAACAGAAGTTTAACTAATCATCCATTGACAATTCACTCAACTCATCAATCCTTTCAACACTTTTTCCTTTATATTATTATTAAATAATAAATTAGCTTGCTAATAGTTATTTGGATTAACAAACTTCAATTAATCGTTAATGAAAAAAGTAAGAGGTGGGACAAGATGATATTCTAAATATTGAGGATGACAATGGTAATGGTAACGATGGAATTAATTCAATTGAGGTTGTTAGCACTGCTAATTTTTCCAAAAATAAAAGTTTTGTATACTATATATAATCACATTACAAGAATTATATGCATACTATTAGAATCTTCAAACTCATTATATTTAAAAAAATATAATTTTCAATTATGCAAAATTGTTGATAAGTTACTATCGATTGCTATTGACGTTATTATTCTTGAAAAAAAACATTATAAATTTGTAGTAAACAAAATCATTTGTTGGAAATTCTCATGTAACAAATATAAATTTATACCAATTTAGGTGTCTGGTAACATCCAGTTAATACTATTAATACTGCTTGCTCTTTCAATTGTGACTCTGCATCAATCAGTTCCTTGTAGTTCTCTATTGTCAATTTGATGAGATTCTACAAATATAATATAGAAGTGAGTTAAAAAGCAAGTAAAAAATTTATTCATTTGACGATAACAAATCTGTATCACACTTGTAATTGCAACATGTTCTTAGCTATTTTAATAAATGTAGATGGGAACATTGTACAGAAGGTAACAGGTGCTTGAAAACGATCAATTTCTACACAACCGTACCAACCATTTGTAATGTAATTAACACGTAAAATTCTATAATTAAACTTTGTTGGAATAATACCAGGTCATGGAATTTTATTTAATAGCTGTATAACAACAACATTATGTTGATTTTTTCTGATGTTTAAGATGTTTCTTAATAATGCCAAGTTTATGTGATGAAGGACATACTCTATCACCACACATTTTTGGATTATTTGTTTTTGGACATTTGATTTTTGTGACGATCTTCCTTCCAGATAATCACGCAAAAATTAAATATTGGCTTGAAGATCGTTACGCAAATTTTTAAAAAGAGTTTTGAATTGACAAAAATAAAATGTTTATAATAAATAAAAAAATTAATATAGTATTCCTTTATTGAATGTTTTTAATACATAGGCTTGGTTTTTCATTATACGGTCTAATATATTATTTACTTTTCAACTTTTCATTGACCTCATCAAATCAACATTTTACCTTTGATCATGAATTATATAATAGATTAATGTTATGTAAAAAACACAAATTTGGTCAGATGAGGTCGAAGGGTGTTTTTGCTGGAAAAGCTCCCATATAAAAAAAAGGACCATTTTAGGACTGATAACATATCAATCTAGTGTTACAATTTCACTATAGAAATGGTACTCGTTTAAACTTCAGTCCCTATTTAGTATTAGTATTAGTATTGTAAATAATTAATATTAATATGTATTAATATTTAATGTATATTATTACAAAAAAATTTGACCTTTTATTGCATGTAAAACTTCGATTGAAAATTTGCTTTTTTGGATGATTTGCTAAATATTTACATTAATATCATACCAAACCATTCAAAATTTTTGTAATATAGTTTTGATATCGTGAGTTTATTTAGTAATATTAATATTAATGATATTCTGTGAGATATACTTTATTCAATGCATGAAAACAATTTATTTGGTATCACAAATTCATTGTTTTAATATTAAAGTTTGCCAATTAGTAGTTTTTTGCACTGTTGATCACTATAAGAATTCTCTGATTCATGTAATTAAAAAGTAATAAATAAAATTCATAAATTCACTATACCACTCTTTTTAAGCAGTTTTCGCTTATCCATTTCTACCTTATTTGGGTACTTCGAAGAACAGGCAGGAATAATGGATTTAGTGATCTGAGAAATTTTTTTTCACAATATCATTGACAAAATTCGATTGATTACTTCATGTCACACTATTAGATAATACAAACGCCAAAAATTTTTGTTTATACCGATAAAACCAATCAGTCATTTTGTATCTTATCGTTATCAAAAAAAAAATTTTTTTCGATCACTGCAAATATTTCTTAACGAAATTTTAAAACATGGCCTCTCACGAAATCATCGAAGTTGCAGAATCACCAAATTTGAACCAAGGCATTTCCTTATGGCGGAATCCTTCACTTTATATTCGCTCATCCATCAAAGAGAGAACATTACATATAAAAAAGAATACATCTCTATCAGAATTAAGTGGCAGTCTCGGAGATTTAGGCACTTTACTTCCCATCTTAGTAGCTCTTTCGATCACTGGACAAATTTCTTTGACCGCATCGCTTATATTCGGAGGTCTATGGAACATCACTAGTGGTTTGATGTTTCGAATCCCCATGTGTGTTCAACCTATGAAAGGCAATAAATTTATTTTTCATGATTTTTATCGGTTTTTTTTTAAAAAAAATATTAATAATACCTATGTCTATAACAGCTATTGCGGCGGTAGCGATCTCGATACAATTATCAATAGGTGAAGTCATGTCGGCAGGTATTGGTGTTGGGTCTATGATATTTATTCTTGGCATCACTAGAACTATCAAGATCATCGAAAAGTGGACACCCATTCCAATCGTCAGAGGTATTCAGTTGGGTGCAGGCATGATTCTAATCATAAAAGCTGTCGAACTGGTTCGAAAAAGCGGTAGTTGGGGTGGTAGTTCTTGGAAATGGAATGATAACTATGAATGGGCCATGCTATCGTTCATATTCGTATTTACGTTTTATTCATCTAAAAAAACACCAACGGCATTAATTCTATTTGTTTTTGGGCTAATAATCGCATTTATAAAAGTCTTTGAATCTGGTAGTACATTACCATCGGCCTCATTTAATTATCCCGAAATTGTTGTCCCAACCCTAGAAGAATTTAAAACCGGATTTCTTAGTGCATCTCTTGGTCAACTTCCACTGACAGCTCTCAATTCTGTTATCGCATTGTCGGTATTAGCTAATGATTTGTTCCCGGAACGGTCCTCATTGAACACTGTTGAAAAAATTTCAATTTCCGTCGGACTTATGAACATTATTGGATGTTTTTTTGGCTCTGTTCCATATTGTCACGGATCAGGTGGACTCGCTGGACAATACCGTTTCGGCGCAAGATCCGAAGTTAGCGTTTTGATCCTTGGATTTTTTAAATTAGTCCTGGGGATATTATTTGGAAAGACTTTAACCAATCTCCTAAATTACTTCCCTAATTCAGTTCTTGGTGTAATGCTCTTTGTTTCTGGAGCGGAATTGGCATCCGCAGCACGAAATTTTATGAACACTTCTGATGATAAAGATGATGATGAGATAAAAAAGAAGAATTTTGCCCTAGTGATCGTAACAGCAGGATTATTGGTCGGCTTCCAAAATGATGGAATTGGATATATTGGTGGTATGCTGGTTAGCCTTTTGTTTTTTATTACTCGCTTCTTGATGATGAAACTTAAAAAGTGAATTATAAAACAATATACGAAAATTTAAAATTATTTACGACAAGAAAGGAAGTTTTTATTTGTAATATACTGTGCAGTATACCATTTTATGTATAATTTGTAATTAATAGTTAATAATATCAGTAACAACAATAACGTGATCTAATTGAAGTTAACGGCAGTCTAGTTAACAATTATTAATAAAGGCGTGAAAAAAATTCCAATTTTGGAATAGAAGATTTTTGTCCAGTATAAATATTTCGAAAATCTTGACAACTATTTATTAGTCTTATTTATTTTTGTCAAACGCGCTAACCTACAGTTTTTCAAAAAAGGAAATCTTCTACAGTCCGTTTTATAAACTATGCAACAATATGCAAATTACAATTTGCTATTTTATTATTTACAGATTGCAATTTTTGAATTTCGCAAACTGCAGATTGCAAATTGCATATCGCAAAGGTTTGTTTCTGAATTTTTGGTAAACTGAATTTTTGGAGCAAAATTGAAATATATACAAAACATTGTGGTGAACAAATTTTTTTTTTGTGTTGACACAATTCGTCAAAATGATCATCATCATCTCTTTTTGAAAAATGTAAATAATGATAATGATACATTCGTTTATAAATTTTAATCATGTTCATTGATTGTTGTTGGCAATTAAAAAACCATTGATTTTGTTCTTTTCTGCTTATTAATGATTAATAAATAACATGGTGATAATTTTTTTCCCTAGATTGTTGTTAATTATTAATTAATATAATAAAAAAAATAGTGCGGGTTGTGTGACTGTACAAAAAGCACGTTAATGTTTAAATATGTATTAACAAAAAATAAATTATTTTTGAAGAAATTTTTTTTTTAAAAACAGTCGAAGCCTCCTTGGAAATTTCAATTAGCATTATTGTTATGAGAACAATAACTTTACATTTTGTAAATATCAATAAAGAACTTCCGGTCTTCTTTTTTTAGATAAAATGAAATTTCTACTATGCTAAATAATGTGTAGTGGGGAAGAAAAAAAACCAATCAATCTAAGATTTGAGAAAGCCTCTTATCTCCTATTTACACAGAGCCAATCATCTTAAAAAATCCCGAATCCAAAAAAATTATCTTTGTTACTATCAACAATTGAAATTTGTGAATGGTTTTTGATAAAAGGTAAAAATTTGGCTAATCGCGAAAAATAAAAAAAAAGAATTAGCTGATTCATTTTTTTAATAACAATAAACAATAAAGATTGATTGTTTATTTAATGATAACAAAAATAAAGGTTGATTGTTCAATGATAATGAAAATAAAGATCAATTGTTTTTTTTTATTAAAAAAAAAAAAATAAAGATTGATTGTTTTGTCACAAGAAATAAATAAGTCTGCCATCTTAACCTTTTGTTTTTTTTTATGTTTATTAAAAACAACAGATGTTGATGTTGATAATGAACAAATTTGGGTTGCCTTTACTGTTCATTCTGCCATTGTTGATGCTGTCCTCTCCAAGCAGAAGATTAATATACAGAACGCTTTTGGTCTAACACACAGGTAAAAAAAGGAAATTCGGAATAAAACCGGTGAAATATCAGATACCTGATTTTTTACCTATTTTAAGAATATTGATGATTTTCTCATATCTGATTGTTATTGAATTTTGGCGCACATTGGCAACAATCAGTAACCAAATGGTAGAAATTCAGTGTCCAAAAATCAGTAAACTATCAGGCAAAAAAATGTATCATATCAGACACCCTGAAACTTTAGCTGATCTTTTATTAATTTCTGAATGATTATTCACTGATTTATGAAGAAGGTTATATAACTTATTTTTCTGTAAGTTATTTTAATTGTTATTATAACTTGCATCAATAATAATGATAAGGTATTCAGTGACCAATTAGAAAAATTCGATATCAAATCAAAAAAAAACCAATTATCCACCCGATTTTTGGCAATGTTAATAACCAGTTGACAATTGGTGATCCCGAATTTTAACTAATTGCTTATCAAAAATAGGGACAATTCAGAAATCCCTGATTTTTATCAATTCTAAAAATTGTAAGAATCCATAATTTATTGATCAATTTGACAAAAAATCGGGAGCATTATCGATTTTTCTTTTTTTTACTTGTGTTGATATGCACGACAAACTTTATTATCCGATTTATTAAGATTTTTTTTGTGCATTTACTTCGGTTTAACGAGTTCTGACTGCATAATTCAATAACAATAAATTTTGCAAGCGTATTCACCATTCAAATGCTTAATCACATCCAACCCATTATTATTACAGTCTTTAACAACATTGACGCTTCCCATCTTTCAATCGATTGGTACGGATCACGTGATCAAAAGGATATTTACAGAATGGATTGTAGTTTATGCTTTGATTGTTTAAAAGACAACAGCTCTGAACTTTGTTTTCGTGATAAAATATAAAATAATTTGTAACAATAAAAAAATTATTTATATCAGTTTATAGCTTAGTCCTGAGATTATGTACTTAAATAATTAAATATAAAGAAATTCGATTATTTTTCATTTTTTTGACTGCATGTGCATTATGAATTAGTCTTTTTCTTTTATTGGACTTCGGTATTTTATTAAACACGAAGTCTTTTACAAAATATAACTTATTCAAAAGCTGATTAATTCTAAATATTTCTTTATTTAAATTTGGATATTTTATTATTTACGATTTTTATTATTATTTATTATTATGAAAGATACTTTACGTTTTCTTTAAAAGGAAATGCTTATCAAAAAATTTTTTATTAATATATAAAATCGTACATCTTTAATCCTTTAATAAACTTTTTTTTACTAATAATTTAAAAAAAAACTCTCTGTCAGGCTATTCTTTGAATCACAAAGAAAAAAACCACGGAAATTTTTTTACTCTAACTTAGGTTATAAAGACTATACGTTTTCAAAGTTTAACATTTTGGATGATTTTACCGCATATTAATATAAAAAAAAATTATTGTTTTACAAAACCTTAAAAAGATAAAAAATGAAAATTTCGGAATTTTCTGAAAAATGTTTGACTCGAAAATTGACCACAATAGCAAGTTCTAACGACCTTTATGGTACAAGCAAAAAACGTGTCTCATGTTTGAAATTAGTTATTTGCAGAATTTCACAAAGTTTGCCATATTATTTCTCAATTTATGGACAAAAATCCTAAACGGATTGTTTTTTTCCAATTTTGAAGAACGTTAATATTTAAAAAATTAATAGATAGTATGCCATGAAGGGTTGATGCTGTTTTGTAAAGTAGAGGAAACCCGACAAGATATTAATTTTTTTTTAATAAAATATAATCAATTTAAAATAGTTTCATATATTTTTTATGTCTTTTATTTTTCAAATTAGTGAACAATTTGAGGTTAAATCATTTTGTAAAATTTTTAACGATTTACTTTTTTCCTCATTAATTAATTCACCAAATGCTCTAAAATTTTAGAATTAACTAGTTTTAAACATGAGAAACATTTTTCACTTATATTACAAAGGTCGTTAGAACTTGCTGATGTGGTCCATTTTTGAGTTAAAGATTTTAAAAAAAATTCTGGAATTTTCATTTTTATCTTTTAAGGTTTGTAAAACAACAATGCTTTTATTTATTATATATAGTAGATTAATTTTTACTTAATAAGCAGGTGTGATTGGGACAGTAAAATTTTTATGTCACTTTATTCAATTATTTGCAATGATCTGCAGGTGTCCCTATACTTTTGTCCAGGAAGTGTACATAGTACAAGTAAATTTAAAAAGGAATAAATAATAGAGATAGTTTATCAAGTAATTTTGACGTTAACTCCGTTGATTAATTCAAAAAGGCTTTTTTTTTTATTTTTTTCTTTCATTGAAATATCATTGAATAAATACTAATTAACTTTCTTTTATCAACAATTTCTTCATTGTCAATATTATCATTGTTATTACTCCCATTATCACAATTGTTGTAGTACATATTCATTCCGGATAATCATTGTTCGTTTTGCGACATCGTTTTACCAAAATTATCAAATTTTTTTTCAAAAATTCTTTTTGAGGTCATTGTATTCCCAATAAACATGTAATGTTAATATATGTAGTTAGACGTAGATTCCCTGCAACATTAAAATGAAGAATAACATCAGAAGTTTCGGAGACATTAACTCCACAAATAGCCCTTTTTATATTTTCTCCACCGTCTTTTACAATTTCAGTTTCTTTCATCAAGTTCCATATTTCTTAGAAACATACTTCAAATTATGAGCAGCAGAAAACTCCCCTCTCATTATCGTATTAATGCCTTTTTCTCTTCCATTTTAAATAAATGGAAGTGAATAATTAATTTAATTAATTAGAATGAACAAATGGACGAATTTATTTGGCATGAGAAGATTTCATTTCATTTATTATATTCGGTCAATCGATCAATGAAAAAATCGTATTCAATAAATCTTATTCTTTGGGTGCTAGTACTATTAATGAATGGCAACGCTTATTCTAATGTCATCGAGACTATGGTGTGTCTTGCAACCAGACATTTAGCACAGAATAATATATCTGAATGGTTTATATCTATGACATGAAGTCATCAATTAATCCCAACACTTCAAGTCTATCTCAGGTGAATCATCAATGCGAAGAAAATTAAATTGACGATGTCGTTTTTATTATGAAAATCAACCTGTTGGAAACAGTTCAATTTATTCGATAACGGACAGACATTATCGATTTTGTAAAAATCATAAAAATTTTCCCGTTTACAATTTACTATATATATATATTTGCTACTAATGAAGCGATTGTAAATTGTTAATATTAATAGTAAATGGTTACAGCGACCTCGATATACTGGCTGAGACATTACCACCGGTGAATTGTCTAGGATAGCGTTTATACCTCAAAGAGTGAGGACTTGGTGATCTCCGGTGCGTAATATGCAGATTCATAGAGCTGCAAGCATGATATTAAGTTAAAGAACAAGAACCGGTTTATTTCCCCAGGGGAGAATAGAGTCAACATACACCTCGAAGAAAGTTCTCAAGGCATATTTTATATGTAAATAGTAATAATAAACAAACAAACAAACAAATAAAAATTTCTCAACATCTTAAATTTTGCATATATGAACCATACTATTTTCTCAAGCGTTTAAATAGCAAAACATACATAATGTATATAATTTAGGGTATTGATGCAGTAATCTCAACGGGACAACAATATTTTACTTGGTATATATCTTGCAACCAAGTATTAAGACTAGAATTCTCAATTAATACTTTACAATTTTATGTTGAATTGTAAAATTTTATGTTATAAATTATAAAATTTATATGAAAATTTTAAGCCACCAATCATGTATTTATAATTGCTGGTGAAATTAGTTACGAATAGTTATATTCAGAGTCAAATGCGATTGATACGATAGAGTTTTTTATTTTAATATTTTATTGGAAACATGCATTAGGTGTCAAGAGAATCTATTAAATCAGCAAGAAGGTATAGTGAACTTAACGGCACTATGTTATTATCTATATTTAATAGGAAAAATATGATTGAAGGTAAAGAAAAGCAATTGAGGCATTTTTGCTTACTTATGGGAACTACGTAAATACGAGTTCTTATAAGGTAGATGTCAATATGAGTACTCCAACATCGTATTTGAAAAATGAAAAATCAGAACTATGGGAAAAACTTACTTTGTGAACAAATTGGCAAATGGACTATTTAAATATAGAGAGCACCTTGATGGGCTTTGTTCAAAGATTTAATTAATGACCTTGGTAAAGTCAGATATTATGGATAAAAATGCACAGGTAAGTAAGTTTGTTATTGATATTTTAGAACCAATTCATTCGTAACATTGAAATGAACATCAGAAGAAATCATATTACATAATCATTATTTTTTAATGAATACCATGCTTGCCACATTGTATCAAATGGTAAATTACAATTTTATTTTTATCATGATTTACGCCCGCACGACCATAAAATTTTTTTTTCAAAAAAAAATTATCTAAATTAATCGATAGAATGACGTATCGATCGTCCGATAATCAACCGTTAATATTTAGATGATATATATTAAAACAAACACATTAAAGAACTATTCAATAACGATATTTCAGGAAAATAATGTCCGTTCTTTTTAAAATATACCACTCACGTATCCTTTGTTCTTTCACCTCATGTTTATTGTCATATGGCGTTGATTTACTTCCTGAATGAATATTCAGAAAGTAAATTCTTTAACTTTTTTTCTTGTAGTCAAATAAGACTAAAAGAAGTTTTAATTCCAAATATTTTCTATTGTAAAAAGAACTATTTATAAATGAGAAACATAAACAAGTTTTACAGTATTAATCCAATTTTAAACATGGGCGTGAAATTTCTTTTACACATGTAAACTTGATACTCGGCATTTATTTATATTATCAAGTACTTTAAGCAATTGATTGTTACGTCCGACTTATCAAGTTTACATGTGTAGTTGACTAAATTTCAAATTCACATACAATTACAGTGTGATTCAAAAAAAATGGTGGTTTGTAAAATATTGTTTTTAATGAAAAAGTAGCCAAAATTATGTAATAAAAATTATACCAGAGAATTGGAAGATCTTGGATTATAATATAGAAAAGTTTTGAAGTATATTGTTATGTGGGCTTTAGAGCAATTATTAAAGAAATTTACACATTTGAATGGTTTTTTCAAATAATCAAATTCCTTTTATTTTCAATTGACAAAATTCTAGAAAATCTGGAAGTGTGAAACTTTATATACATAATCTCCAGAACTTTTGCTATAGACTGGTATGATTTTTTATATAATTATTATGTATATGCTTGTGTCAGAGCTATCATTAAAAAATTCCATGTTAAAATTTCAGGGACAAAAATTTAGCAAAGTTCTAAAAAAAATCTATGAATTAGCTTTAGAGAAAATTGGCAATAGCATTTCATGTTTATTTTTTATTATTTAATAAAGTAAATGATAAAGCTTTCAAATGAATCCAATTTCATTCAACTATGTTGTGTAATTGTTGAGATATGTGATATTTTTGTGACCACCATTTTTTTTGAATCACACTGTATATGAAAAAATGAAGAAAAAAATCACGCTTTCATACACAAACTTGCCTGATTTAATCAAATTGTTGCTTGAATCATAAAAAATAACAAATATATGAAAAACCTTTATTTTGATGTATTTTTTGCCAGGGTAAACAAATACCACTAAGCGATAATCTTAACATGAAGTTGGACTACCAGTTCTATAAGTTCTATAATAATAATAAATTAAGAAACTGGATAACATGCACAATTTCACTTTGGGCTTAATTTTTTTCATAATAAATGCAATAGTTAAGTTCTTTAAATGTTTATTTTTTTAAATTACATAATTTGTTTATAGAAAAGTATTAACTTCAAATTTGCTTTTTAAAGATTATTTTCATAATAATAATAAACATTTTACCTAATAATATTAATATATTAATATATATTGCTGGATGAAATAGAAGAGAAGATCATATCAAACAAAATTTATTGATATTTATTTGATATTTTCAAACAAAAAACAAATTCGCGTAACAGACTCTTTTCAAGAATGGCTATTAATAAAATGGAGTTAATTTGGTTTTTTTAATATTTTTAAAGGTTAGCTACAATCTGTTACGCAATCATCTTTTTTTTATTATATTTATTTTTAGAAAATAGAAATTATTTTTATTTGGCATATTATTATTCAATTTAATGAATTTAATTATCAAATCATTTGGAATAAGTTAAATATTAACAAAATATATTTACATTGGGCAAGTTATAATGATGATAATAATAATAATTTTATTTTTTTTATTAACCAACTTGTATCCATGGCATTATGATTATTGCCACTACCACCATAATTACCATCACTACCACCACAACCCTTTAGAGCTTTATTCTGAAATATTCAAACCTTGCTTGATGTACTATGCCAAAGGTTTATAATATTAATAAATAAATTTCTTTATTATTTCTCCAATTCTTTGTATTCATAATTATCAAACAATAAATTAACTATTATTATTATTATTATTATTATTA
>CAUDNR010004138.1:0-40826 GCA_958430865.1 Entrophospora sp. SA101 | reverse complement strand
AACGAACATATTACATTAAAAGAAAATCATTACCAAATTTGGTCGTGAGATTCAAAATATTGTAACACGAAAATTATAGTTGCACTTCTGAGCATAACTTTCAAATTTAAAAAATCTATGGAAAGAAAAATCGAGACAAATTTTTTTTTTAGATTAATAGACTCCCTTTTTAAAGCTGAATTGAATGGTGGTAAGTTTTTTACATAATATTTCAAAAATTTTAACTTTTGAGTATAGATGATCCGCACTGTACATATTAATATATTTACAATACGGTGTCAGCATAAATTAGTTTGTGAAAAGGGTTTAAAAAAGTATCCGACCACCCCGTAATTTTTTGAAAAATAAAATTGATTTTTGTTTGCAAGATCAATTTCTAACCAAATTAGATAATCTTTTTTTTATTTTAAAGCTTAAAGCGCAGATTTTTTTAGTCAAAATAATATGAGAAATCAACAGAACTTTCTGATTTTGAATGCGGAAGGATTATTGGTATGTGGGAAGCGAAAGAGGAATTCAAAAAAAAACCGAGCATAAAAAAACAACAATTCACGATACAATAGCAAGATATAGAGATGAGGGCAAATAAAATCAACACTAAGACCAGGTAGACCAGTAATAGCATCAGCTCGTGATAAAAGAGGTCTTATAAAAATTGTTAAAAAGATAGAACACAAACTCTCTTCGATGTCACTGACCAATTTAATGAAACAACTAATTTATCCTGTAAGTTCTTCAACTGTACGTAGATATCTTCATGAATTAGGTTATTATGGTCGTGCTGGATTGAGAAAACCTCTTATAAGTGAAAAAAATAGAAAAGATCATCTAGTATGGTGTCGTCTAAGAAAAAATTGGGTTGATGAATGAGATTTAATAATATGGAGCGATGAATCACGTTTTGAAATATTTCAAAGTGGTTCTCATCATCATGTGTGGCGTAGAACACAATAAAAGCATGACATTGACTGTTTAATCCCAATAGTAAAACATGGCAGTGATGGAGTTATGGTATGGGGTTGTTTTGTAAATGGCAAACTTGGACCATTAGTATTACTGGTTCAAAATACTTGGAGAGAATTTAATTCCTTTTTTAGATAGTTTAGATGGTCAATTGACATATTCCTTCCAGGATGATAATGCTCCCGCACATACAGCAAATGATACAATTAAATGGAAAGATGAACATTTAATTTCATATATTCAATGGCCTGCACAAAGTCCCGACCTTAATCCCATTGAACATTTGTGGAATGTTTTAGAAAGAAAAGTTCGAGAAAGGATGCTACATCCTAAAAATAAAAAAGATTTGATTGTTGCATTGAAAGAGGAATGGGTAAAAAATTGTAATAAAGAATTTAGTTGATAGTGTTCCGAGGAGAGTGAAAGCCGTCATAGATAGTCATGGCAATCCAACAAGATACTGACTGACCGGCTTTTGCTAAACGTTTTATTTATTTTTTATTAATTTTATTATATAAAATATTTAATAAAGTCAACAGAATACAGATTCTTGAGCTTTTACGTTTCATTGTCTATACTAGACCAATTTTTCTCAAATTTTAACCATATATAATTCAAGATATTTTAAGTGGACTTACTTAATGACATAATCTACGTTTTAACGGAGTTTTGAACTGTTTTAGTTTTCATAAAAATCACGGAATTTTTTGTCTAATTTAAAATTCCCATTATTAATAATGCAAACAAAACTTTGTTCAAATTAACTTAATGCACCAGTCCCGGTTTGGTTAATAAAATTTTGAACTGCGCGAGGCACAAGTTTCCAATTATTAAAATGATCGGATATTTATGGTAGGGGGAGTGTACGTTAACTATATATATAGTACATAACTTGTACCACCCAGAGGATAAATGATAATATATTAATTACATAATAATAATAAGCATCATGTATAAAAATAAATTATTTATAAAAGTTAACAATTATATTTTTACATTTTACTATTTTTAATTTTATTTGTGATAAAGTTCATAATCATTTTTAATTTTTGATTGAGGATTCCATGACATTATGAATCTCATTTTTATCTTTAGTGATATTGTCATCACCAATATTGAGATGATCAAATATTTGAACCATTTCCTCATCATCCAAATCTTCCTGTTCTACCATTCTAGGGTGTAAAATATCTTTGTACAGCAAACAAATCCAAAGTCTTTATGTATATTGAAAGGTTCTTTGAATTTAAACAGTTCATTTTACCAACAACACACAGTGCACCATTTTAACATTTTATTAGTTGTTTGATTATGTGGAGGTTAAATGTAACCCCCAGAGTTGTCAGTAAAATGAACTGTCGGTAAAATGATTCTCAATAAAATGAATGCCTCTCCTCTTGTTCACAGTTTTGTTTATAATTTATAATTATTTTTTCTGTACAGAAATCTAATTCTATATTATGGAGGCTGATCACATGCTCCCTTGTGATTCAATTAATAAATTAATTAAATTTCCCAAAATCTTCTAATCTTTTGTTTTGAGCCAATTTAGGCTTTAGAGTATTAAAAGGTCTTTTTCTATTGTTTTTCTTTAAAGAAGTAGTCTCCTCATTGAATAAGGATCCAAGAAGTATAAATACAAACAAATTAGGTAAAGTTTTAATTGATATTATATTTGACATTATGAATCTCATTTTTATCTTTAGTGATATTGTCATCACCAATATTGAGATGATCAAATATTTGAACCATTTCCTCATCATCCAAATCTTCCTGTTCTACCATTCTAGGGTGTAAAATATCTTTGTACAGCAAACAAATCCAAAGTCTTTATGTATATTGAAAGGTTCTTTGAATTTAAACAGTTCATTTTACCAACAACACACAGTGCACCATTTTAACATTTTATTAGTTGTTTGATTATGTGGAGGTTAAATGTAACCCCCAGAGTTGTCAGTAAAATGAACTGTCGGTAAAATGATTCTCAATAAAATGAATGCCTCTCCTCTTGTTCACAGTTTTGTTTATAATTTATAATTATTTTTTCTGTACAGAAATCTAATTCTATATTATGGAGGCTGATCACATGCTCCCTTGTGATTCAATTAATAAATTAATTAAATTTCCCAAAATCTTCTAATCTTTTGTTTTGAGCCAATTTAGGCTTTAGAGTATTAAAAGGTCTTTTTCTATTGTTTTTCTTTAAAGAAGTAGTCTCCTCATTGAATAAGGATCCAAGAAGTATAAATACAAACAAATTTCGAGTTTATTATAAAAATAACAAGATATTTTAAAAAAACTTCATGTGACACGAATTTCAAATTTATTTTCACATATAGAAAAGCAGCCTCAGGGAACTAATAGATGATCTGCACCGTAGTCCGTTACGTTAAGCACGTTTTATTAAGCTAATAATAATATACATTACAACAAAAAAATTTGACCTTTTATTACATGTAAAAATTCAATCGGAAATTTGCTTTTCTGGATGATTTGCTAAATATTTCCATTAATAACATACCGAATTTTTGTAATATAGGGTTTTGATATCAAATATGAGTTTATTTAGTATGGCGGAAAGGTTTTATTTAAGAAAACGCACTTTATTTAGTAAGCACTTTTTTCATTTGACGTTACACAGCGCAAGTGGTCGGATATTTATGGTGTATAAAAATAAATTGCATAAATGAGGGGATAACTAACTATTATTATTACATCAATTAGTAGATTGCCAAATTTATCTAAATGGTAATTATATTCCCTGCGATAACGATGATTTTGTATTTATATTTCTACGAGAAGAATGTGTTTATGATATTAATTCAAAATTATTTATAATAATCGTTTTAATTAAGTTTTCATTGTGTCGTTCAATAATTATTGTTGGTTGCTAAAACCATTTTGAAGAGGCGAAAGTCAAAACTAGTTTCGACTTTTGCACAGTTACGAAGCTCTATAGTTTTGGAAACTAACACTATTCCTGATCCTTTTATATAGACATGAAATATATTCTTTATGGATTTCCATTTTGTTAGGTTCGTTGTGTTTGAAAATAAATAACAATTATCAATGTAATTCATAATATTTAGACTGAACCGATTTCCGGTAAGTAGCAAGAAATCTGTATCTTCTTCACGAGATCTTTTTGAGATGAGAATGTTGTCAAAGAAAGATAAAGCTCTCATGGTGAAGAAGATAAAAATGACATTACTACAAGATAAAATAAATATCATTCTTTATTGAAGAAAATGCACATTATCATCACGCGTATTGATAATATTAACCTTTATTTTCAGCATTACTATGAGCATCCCACTTTGAGGTATGCATTCCCTTTGCTCTATGGATACATTGCAGCTTCATTTCAATCACGTCCCAGCCTGTCCACCACATTATATAATCTAAAAGTTAAAGTTTCATAATAATATGTAAGGAGAGATGGAACATATATTTCATACTGCTTGAATAATAAAAGATCAAATTTAAAATTTATTCTCAAACTTTTTCTATATTCTGCATAAAGTGCAAATAAAAGTAATCATAACTTATTTAACTTGCTGCTTTTGTAACCAACAATTATAATAAAGTTAGGTGTAATAATATACCAACTAGATTTAAAATAAAATGCACCAGAGATTGGAACCATGTATAATTCGTTAACCGGTTAACTGGTAAATATGATTAATTTATTAGGTTCAACTATTTCGGCTTCAAATTCCAAATCACTATGCAAAAAAGAATAAATTTCAAATTAATTGGTTAATAGGAAAAAAAGTTTCTTTGATGGAATGAAAATTATTCTATTTAATTTGTCTTATTTGTAGTAAATCAATGACTAGATATAATGGCAAATGTAGAAACATATTGTTATAAATAGAATCTACTACCCAAATGTATGGTTGGTTACACTACACGACTACAGAAATTTCGTCATGCTTGCTGATTAGATTTTATTTTTTCAAATATGAAATTAGAAGTTGAGCTTCTTTAATAAAAACAATTGCATGTTTTTCTATCAGATTGAGTGAAATTTTTCTTTTCTTTTAAAAAAAAAAAATGACAAATATAACATTTTCTGATAAAGATAAAGAGGATAGCGAGGCCGAAAATGGAACAAAAATAGGTCATAAAAGACAATTGTCAACTTCAAATTTACAACAATCACAAAAACGTCGAGTGTATGTCAACATGCCATTACCAACAGAAGAACTTGATCAGCATGGTGAACCTAAAATATCTTTTGTACCAAACAAAATACGTACCTCAAAATATACCCTTTTAAATTTTCTACCAAAAAATATATTTGAACAATTTCGTAGAGTGGCAAATATATATTTTCTTTTTTTGGTCATACTACAACTTTTTCCACTTATTGGTAGTGGTGTTTCTCCTATTGTTGCTGCCGCCCCATTGCTCTCCATCACAATTATGACTGCAATTAAAGATGCTTTTGAAGACTGGAAACGTCACTCCCAAGATAATACACTTAACAAATCAAGAACAACCAAATTATCCAATTGGCGTAATGTTAATGTACCTGGAAGTGATCGTAAACGGTTTAAATTTTTACGTAGTATATTGAACGGTTTACAGAAAAATAAAATTCATGAAAATAATAATAAGAATTATGCAAGTCAAATGGAAATATCATCAATTTATGGTGCAAAATGGATAGATAGTCGTTGGCAAGATGTTAGAGTTGGTGATATTATACAATTGAGAAATAATGACTCTGTTCCTGCTGATATAATAATAATTTCTACAAGTGAACCTGACGGACTTTGCTATGTAGAAACAAAAAACCTCGACGGTGAAACAAATCTCAAAATCCGTCATTGTAACAATGCCACTTCATCTTTGGCAACAGAAAATGATTGTGAGCATACATTTTTCTATGTTGAATCAGAACCACCACATCCCAATCTATATTCATATAATGGTACATTACATTGGGTTGGAAATAATAATTCAAATGGAATCAACAACAATGATGGCGATGATATGAACTATTCCAATGAAAAAAGTGTGCCAATAACCATCAATGATGTTCTTTTGAGAGGTTGTACTCTACGTAATACTGAATGGGTTATAGGATTGGTAATATTTACTGGTACTGACACTAAAATCATGTTGAATTCTGGTGATACTCCAAGTAAAAGGAGTCGTATAGAAATAGAAACAAATTTTCATGTGTGTGTTTTTTTTTTAAAGTTATCTTTGAGAAAAATTAAAATTTATCATCAAATAAATTGATTTATTATTTTTTTTTTTATAGGTTACTATGAATTTTATTATATTGTTCTTGCTTTGCTTAGGTTCAGGTATAGCTCGAATGATATATTTTATTCAACCTCGAAGTTCTGCAGATATTTTTGGATATGAAGGAAACGTTGAAGGTGGTGCATTATTTAGTGGGTTTTTAATATTTTGGTATGAAAGGCATATAATTTTGAGTGAGAACAATCAAGTATATTTAATTTTTATATGCAATCAATCAATCAATCATTTATTTTAAATTTTTTTTTTTAGGACAAGTTTAGTTTTATTTCAAAATATTGTACCAATTTCATTATATGTTACAATCGAAGTGGTGAAAACTGTACAGGTAAATTAATATAACATATTATAATAACGATGATACAAATATTTATTATATTTGCAAAATAATTTATTTAATCATACAAACGCACATGCATATCTTTTTATTTGTAAGGCATATTTTATTCATTCAGATATTGAAATGTATTATGAAAAACTTGATTATCCATGCGTTCCAAAAACTTGGAATATTGCTGATGATTTAGGCCAAATTGAATATATTTTTTCTGATAAAACTGGCACCTTGACACAAAATGTTATGGAGTTTCGTAAATGTACAATCAATGGTGTTACATATGGATTAGGTGAAACAGATGCTATGCGTGGTGCAAAATTACAAGAACGGCTTAATAGTGGTGGAAAGATGAGAGGTGATGGTGATGATGATGATGATGAAGTTGATTTGGAGGCAGAGAAAAAATTAATGTTAAAAGAAATGTCAAATTTATTTGAAAATAAATACACCTCCCAAAAACTTACATTCATTGATTCAAAATTATACCAGGATTTAAAAGTTATGGAGCAACAATCAAAAGCTATCCAAAATTTCTTTTCCGCATTAGCACTTTGTCACACTGTACTAGTTGAACATCCCAATGAAAATGATCCTTATGAAATTGATTATAAAGCTCAATCACCAGATGAGGCTGCTTTAGTTAGCTGTGCAAGAGATGTTGGATTTGTATTTCTTGAACGGTGCCAGGATACTTTAGCAATTGAAGTGATGGGTGAATATAAAGAGTTTATATTGTTAAATGTCTTGGAATTTAATAGCACCAGAAAAAGAATGTCAGTCATTCTACGTTCACCTGACGGAGGAATAGTTTTATTGTGTAAAGGTGCTGATAGTGTAATATATGAACGTTTAGAAAAAGGATCTCAATCAGAATTAAGACAAGAAACTTTAGAAGATCTTGAAGTTTTCGCTAAAGAAGGTATTTATATATAAACATATATCCAATATATCCAATATATAATATATATTAATTATATTAAAAATTACAAAAAATAAAAATTAAAAGGACTTAGAACACTTTGTATAGCATATCGTACTATATCAGAAGAAGAGTATAGTGTATGGTCAACAAAATATGCAGAAGCAGCATCTAGTATTAATGATAGAGAAGAAAAGATAGAAAAGGTGTGTGAAATGATTGAACATTCATTGATATTAATGGGAGGAACTGCAATAGAAGATCGACTTCAGGAGGGCGTGCCAGAAACTATAGCCACATTGGCACAAGCTGGTATTAAGTTGTGGGTATTGACAGGTGATAAAGTGGAGACAGCCATTAATATTGGATTTTCTTGTAGCCTGTTACAAAATGATATGCTTCTAATTATCATAAATGCATCAGACAAAAAAAGTATACTTTCCCAGATAAATGAAGCAATTGAAAATTTTTTCGAAAATCAAGACGAAAAGAAAAGTAAGCATGCACTGATCATAGATGGCGAAACACTCAAGTATGGATTAGATGATAGTGTGAAACCATATTTGTTAGATCTTGGTAAAAGATGTGAGAGTGTTGTTTGTTGTCGTGTGAGCCCATTGCAGAAAGCACAAGTAGTTTCTATGGTGAAAAATGGATTGAATGTGATGACATTATCAATTGGAGATGGTGCTAATGATGTTAGCATGATACAAGAAGCAAACATAGGAGTTGGAATTGCTGGTGAGGAGGGGCGGCAAGCAGCAATGTCTGCAGATTTTGCATTTGCACAATTTAGATATTTGGAAAAGCTTTTGCTTGTTCATGGACGTTGGTCATATATCAGAATAGCAGAAATGATTTCATGTTTTTTTTACAAGAATATTGTATGGACAATTGCAATGTTTTGGTATCAAACCTGGGCTGGGTTTTCTGCACAATATCTTTATGATTACACGTATATTTTGCTTTATAATCTTGTTTTTACAGCAATTCCTGTAATGTATCTGGGTGCATTTGATCAAGATGTTGATTCTAAAACCTCTTTAAAAAACCCACAACTTTATAAACGAGGTATTTTACAACAAGATTTTACAAAACTCAAGTTTTGGTTATATGTATTAGATGCAGTATATCAATCACTTGTATGTTTTTTTGTTCCATTCGGGTTGCTTCAATTTGGACAATCTCATGGCAATGGGTTGACAAATAACAGTTTAGAGGATTTAGGAACTCTGGTGGCAGGATCTGTGGTGGTGACAACTAATTTATATGTTGGATTGAATATTTTGAATTGGTCATGGATAGGATTTTTGGTTATTTGTGGTAGTATTTTATCATTTTATTTATGGGTAGAGCTTTACTCCATAGTGTACTCAATAGGATTCTTTAGAGTGGACATGATATTATTTTCTGATTTGGATTTTTGGTTGGCGATTACTATTGCAACTATATTTAGTATTATGCCAAGATTTGTTGTAAAGTATCTTCATGAATCATATTGGCCAACTGACACGGATATTATTCGTGAACAAGTGTATCTAGAAAAGAAATGTAGAAAGAAACAAACAATTGTTGAAGAGGAAGAGGATAGATTGCCAATTAATACTGAAACGGGAGGATATGTTGCAAGTTATTCAACTAGTGATATACACGAAAACTTGATAATGACTGAACAGACTTCAATGACAACAACAGCAATAAAGAAAGAAAATACAAAAACACCACAAAAAATTGGCAAATCAAAAAATAATAGACCAATAGGACCTGCTAAACCAACTGAACAATTTGTACACATGAATTCTGGTAGAAGGCAATCATTTACGGGATTCGCATTCTCAGTTGAGGAGAGTAAATTTGAGAACTTTAGGAAATCGGTTTATAAACCTATACAAAAAATTAGTAATAAATTACATAGACATAAAACCATAAAAGAATACACCGAATCATCATCACCATCATCAAATAATTTATTTAAATAGTAAATCTTTACCTAGTCTTTATTTCGTAGATTACCATCACCTAGAAATACCAGCAGATCTCCTTCACTAATAGATTAAATTCTAATAACACCAACAATAATGACCATAGTCATTATAATGAGTAGGAAGTTCAACTCATCATCATAATATTAATCATTTTAGAATGCAAATTTTTTTTAAAAAAATATTTATTGAATTTTTGTACAGTATTTTCAGTAATGATGAATTTTTTCTTTTTCTTCTTTACCTTTAGATAGATGATGATGGTGATGTTAATATATAATACTGTAGTAAAAATAATAATAATAAATAGTTTTGTAATATATTTTATGTTTAATATTATTAGGTGACATTCAAATCTGACATTTCCGAAATAATAATATTATTATTGTTATTACATATTAATATAACAGAAGTTTAACTAATCATCCATTGACAATTCACTCAACTCATCAATCCTTTCAACACTTTTTCCTTTATATTATTATTAAATAATAAATTAGCTTGCTAATAGTTATTTGGATTAACAAACTTCAATTAATCGTTAATGAAAAAAGTAAGAGGTGGGACAAGATGATATTCTAAATATTGAGGATGACAATGGTAATGGTAACGATGGAATTAATTCAATTGAGGTTGTTAGCACTGCTAATTTTTCCAAAAATAAAAGTTTTGTATACTATATATAATCACATTACAAGAATTATATGCATACTATTAGAATCTTCAAACTCATTATATTTAAAAAAATATAATTTTCAATTATGCAAAATTGTTGATAAGTTACTATCGATTGCTATTGACGTTATTATTCTTGAAAAAAAACATTATAAATTTGTAGTAAACAAAATCATTTGTTGGAAATTCTCATGTAACAAATATAAATTTATACCAATTTAGGTGTCTGGTAACATCCAGTTAATACTATTAATACTGCTTGCTCTTTCAATTGTGACTCTGCATCAATCAGTTCCTTGTAGTTCTCTATTGTCAATTTGATGAGATTCTACAAATATAATATAGAAGTGAGTTAAAAAGCAAGTAAAAAATTTATTCATTTGACGATAACAAATCTGTATCACACTTGTAATTGCAACATGTTCTTAGCTATTTTAATAAATGTAGATGGGAACATTGTACAGAAGGTAACAGGTGCTTGAAAACGATCAATTTCTACACAACCGTACCAACCATTTGTAATGTAATTAACACGTAAAATTCTATAATTAAACTTTGTTGGAATAATACCAGGTCATGGAATTTTATTTAATAGCTGTATAACAACAACATTATGTTGATTTTTTCTGATGTTTAAGATGTTTCTTAATAATGCCAAGTTTATGTGATGAAGGACATACTCTATCACCACACATTTTTGGATTATTTGTTTTTGGACATTTGATTTTTGTGACGATCTTCCTTCCAGATAATCACGCAAAAATTAAATATTGGCTTGAAGATCGTTACGCAAATTTTTAAAAAGAGTTTTGAATTGACAAAAATAAAATGTTTATAATAAATAAAAAAATTAATATAGTATTCCTTTATTGAATGTTTTTAATACATAGGCTTGGTTTTTCATTATACGGTCTAATATATTATTTACTTTTCAACTTTTCATTGACCTCATCAAATCAACATTTTACCTTTGATCATGAATTATATAATAGATTAATGTTATGTAAAAAACACAAATTTGGTCAGATGAGGTCGAAGGGTGTTTTTGCTGGAAAAGCTCCCATATAAAAAAAAGGACCATTTTAGGACTGATAACATATCAATCTAGTGTTACAATTTCACTATAGAAATGGTACTCGTTTAAACTTCAGTCCCTATTTAGTATTAGTATTAGTATTGTAAATAATTAATATTAATATGTATTAATATTTAATGTATATTATTACAAAAAAATTTGACCTTTTATTGCATGTAAAACTTCGATTGAAAATTTGCTTTTTTGGATGATTTGCTAAATATTTACATTAATATCATACCAAACCATTCAAAATTTTTGTAATATAGTTTTGATATCGTGAGTTTATTTAGTAATATTAATATTAATGATATTCTGTGAGATATACTTTATTCAATGCATGAAAACAATTTATTTGGTATCACAAATTCATTGTTTTAATATTAAAGTTTGCCAATTAGTAGTTTTTTGCACTGTTGATCACTATAAGAATTCTCTGATTCATGTAATTAAAAAGTAATAAATAAAATTCATAAATTCACTATACCACTCTTTTTAAGCAGTTTTCGCTTATCCATTTCTACCTTATTTGGGTACTTCGAAGAACAGGCAGGAATAATGGATTTAGTGATCTGAGAAATTTTTTTTCACAATATCATTGACAAAATTCGATTGATTACTTCATGTCACACTATTAGATAATACAAACGCCAAAAATTTTTGTTTATACCGATAAAACCAATCAGTCATTTTGTATCTTATCGTTATCAAAAAAAAAATTTTTTTCGATCACTGCAAATATTTCTTAACGAAATTTTAAAACATGGCCTCTCACGAAATCATCGAAGTTGCAGAATCACCAAATTTGAACCAAGGCATTTCCTTATGGCGGAATCCTTCACTTTATATTCGCTCATCCATCAAAGAGAGAACATTACATATAAAAAAGAATACATCTCTATCAGAATTAAGTGGCAGTCTCGGAGATTTAGGCACTTTACTTCCCATCTTAGTAGCTCTTTCGATCACTGGACAAATTTCTTTGACCGCATCGCTTATATTCGGAGGTCTATGGAACATCACTAGTGGTTTGATGTTTCGAATCCCCATGTGTGTTCAACCTATGAAAGGCAATAAATTTATTTTTCATGATTTTTATCGGTTTTTTTTTAAAAAAAATATTAATAATACCTATGTCTATAACAGCTATTGCGGCGGTAGCGATCTCGATACAATTATCAATAGGTGAAGTCATGTCGGCAGGTATTGGTGTTGGGTCTATGATATTTATTCTTGGCATCACTAGAACTATCAAGATCATCGAAAAGTGGACACCCATTCCAATCGTCAGAGGTATTCAGTTGGGTGCAGGCATGATTCTAATCATAAAAGCTGTCGAACTGGTTCGAAAAAGCGGTAGTTGGGGTGGTAGTTCTTGGAAATGGAATGATAACTATGAATGGGCCATGCTATCGTTCATATTCGTATTTACGTTTTATTCATCTAAAAAAACACCAACGGCATTAATTCTATTTGTTTTTGGGCTAATAATCGCATTTATAAAAGTCTTTGAATCTGGTAGTACATTACCATCGGCCTCATTTAATTATCCCGAAATTGTTGTCCCAACCCTAGAAGAATTTAAAACCGGATTTCTTAGTGCATCTCTTGGTCAACTTCCACTGACAGCTCTCAATTCTGTTATCGCATTGTCGGTATTAGCTAATGATTTGTTCCCGGAACGGTCCTCATTGAACACTGTTGAAAAAATTTCAATTTCCGTCGGACTTATGAACATTATTGGATGTTTTTTTGGCTCTGTTCCATATTGTCACGGATCAGGTGGACTCGCTGGACAATACCGTTTCGGCGCAAGATCCGAAGTTAGCGTTTTGATCCTTGGATTTTTTAAATTAGTCCTGGGGATATTATTTGGAAAGACTTTAACCAATCTCCTAAATTACTTCCCTAATTCAGTTCTTGGTGTAATGCTCTTTGTTTCTGGAGCGGAATTGGCATCCGCAGCACGAAATTTTATGAACACTTCTGATGATAAAGATGATGATGAGATAAAAAAGAAGAATTTTGCCCTAGTGATCGTAACAGCAGGATTATTGGTCGGCTTCCAAAATGATGGAATTGGATATATTGGTGGTATGCTGGTTAGCCTTTTGTTTTTTATTACTCGCTTCTTGATGATGAAACTTAAAAAGTGAATTATAAAACAATATACGAAAATTTAAAATTATTTACGACAAGAAAGGAAGTTTTTATTTGTAATATACTGTGCAGTATACCATTTTATGTATAATTTGTAATTAATAGTTAATAATATCAGTAACAACAATAACGTGATCTAATTGAAGTTAACGGCAGTCTAGTTAACAATTATTAATAAAGGCGTGAAAAAAATTCCAATTTTGGAATAGAAGATTTTTGTCCAGTATAAATATTTCGAAAATCTTGACAACTATTTATTAGTCTTATTTATTTTTGTCAAACGCGCTAACCTACAGTTTTTCAAAAAAGGAAATCTTCTACAGTCCGTTTTATAAACTATGCAACAATATGCAAATTACAATTTGCTATTTTATTATTTACAGATTGCAATTTTTGAATTTCGCAAACTGCAGATTGCAAATTGCATATCGCAAAGGTTTGTTTCTGAATTTTTGGTAAACTGAATTTTTGGAGCAAAATTGAAATATATACAAAACATTGTGGTGAACAAATTTTTTTTTTGTGTTGACACAATTCGTCAAAATGATCATCATCATCTCTTTTTGAAAAATGTAAATAATGATAATGATACATTCGTTTATAAATTTTAATCATGTTCATTGATTGTTGTTGGCAATTAAAAAACCATTGATTTTGTTCTTTTCTGCTTATTAATGATTAATAAATAACATGGTGATAATTTTTTTCCCTAGATTGTTGTTAATTATTAATTAATATAATAAAAAAAATAGTGCGGGTTGTGTGACTGTACAAAAAGCACGTTAATGTTTAAATATGTATTAACAAAAAATAAATTATTTTTGAAGAAATTTTTTTTTTAAAAACAGTCGAAGCCTCCTTGGAAATTTCAATTAGCATTATTGTTATGAGAACAATAACTTTACATTTTGTAAATATCAATAAAGAACTTCCGGTCTTCTTTTTTTAGATAAAATGAAATTTCTACTATGCTAAATAATGTGTAGTGGGGAAGAAGAAAAACCAATCAATCTAAGATTTGAGAAAGCCTCTTATCTCCTATTTACACAGAGCCAATCATCTTAAAAAATCCCGAATCCAAAAAAATTATCTTTGTTACTATCAACAATTGAAATTTGTGAATGGTTTTTGATAAAAGGTAAAAATTTGGCTAATCGCGAAAAATAAAAAAAAAGAATTAGCTGATTCATTTTTTTAATAACAATAAACAATAAAGATTGATTGTTTATTTAATGATAACAAAAATAAAGGTTGATTGTTCAATGATAATGAAAATAAAGATCAATTGTTTTTTTTTATTAAAAAAAAAAAAATAAAGATTGATTGTTTTGTCACAAGAAATAAATAAGTCTGCCATCTTAACCTTTTGTTTTTTTTTATGTTTATTAAAAACAACAGATGTTGATGTTGATAATGAACAAATTTGGGTTGCCTTTACTGTTCATTCTGCCATTGTTGATGCTGTCCTCTCCAAGCAGAAGATTAATATACAGAACGCTTTTGGTCTAACACACAGGTAAAAAAAGGAAATTCGGAATAAAACCGGTGAAATATCAGATACCTGATTTTTTACCTATTTTAAGAATATTGATGATTTTCTCATATCTGATTGTTATTGAATTTTGGCGCACATTGGCAACAATCAGTAACCAAAAGGTAGAAACTCAGTAATCAAAAATCAGCAAACTATCAGGCAAAAAAATGTATCATATCAGACACCCTGAACTTTATCTGATCTTTTATACTAATTGCTGAAGAAGGTATTATACTGATTTTTATCAGATTTGCTAAATTTGAAACTCATTCATTTGTTTATTTTAAACTAGGACAGGTTTTTTTTCTTACATTGGAAATTGAACCCACTTACCTCTGTATCCATTGTTCGCTTCTTATCCATTACACTATATAACTTATTTCTCCATAAGTTATTGTAATTGTTTATTATAACTTGCATCAATAATAATGATAAGGTATTCAATGACCAATTAGAAAAATTCGATAACAAATCAAAAAAAAAAATCAATTATTCGTCCGATTTTTGGCAATGTTAATAATCAGTTGACAATCGGTAATTCCGAATTTTAACTAATTAGCTTATTAAAAATAGTGACAATTCTGAAAACCCGGATTTTTAGCAATTACAATGTTAATAATCGGTTGACAATCGGTAATCCCGAATTTATTGTTTATGATTGATCAATTTGACAAAAATCGGGAGTATTACCGATTTTTCTTTTTTTTACTTGTGGCAATTGACCTCGAGATCATTGAATGAATTAGTACTAGAGACATGGTGGTTGCTGACCTACATAATACTAATAAAAAGGTTCCATCCATTGTATATACAAAAAGATTATTTCGGTTATTTGTAAATTCAAGCCCCGAATTTTATTTTTGGCCAAAAATGAAAAGAACTTCAATGTAAAAAAAAGAAAGCATGAATTTCTGTATATTTTAATTGGATAAAAATGGCCGTGTATCATATGATCAGATGTTCAACAAGTTTAATTAGAACCATTGACCAAGTCAATTACACCTCTCAAACTCTATACAGTTTACTCTCTATATAGTGGACCATTTGGTCTAGTACTAGGAAGAATATCTGTTATAGAGGGAATTCGTTATAGACAGCAATAATTTATATATGATACATATAAATTGGGCTTAGATTCTCCTCAGTCCATTGTAAAGCGTGTCTTGCACCACTGTTCATTTATAAACAAATCGTCAATCAAATCCTTAGGTTCACAAAATACCAAAAAAAGAAATGTGTTTATTTATTAAATTATTTCTTATTAAAAAGTTAAAATGTCATTTCATGAGTTATATGAATTATTAACACCAGAAAGAAGAGAATTACTACTTAAAAATTATAACGAAATGGAGAGTATCGCTCATTTTGCTTTTCCAACTGTTTCTGACAGAGAAAATAGAAAAGTAATTTTTTACAATTAGTCAATGAAAACCAAAAACTATTAGAAAATGAAAAGGAATTTTGTAGAGAAAGGTTTGTTTATAATTTTGAAATCCATAATGCAATTTATAAATTTGGTGAACCAAGAGAATGCAATAATTGTAAAACAATAAGATACTCTGATAAATATTGTGAAAAGTGTATTGGTCTATGCTTACAGAGCCTTTTTAGCACTTGGACATCTGGAAACAAGATAATTGATAGTTTTATTCAAGAGTGTCAACAGCTTTCATCTCTTCCAGGTAGAATTATAGAATGGGTACCTTATGAACAATTTTATGATATAGAAAAATTAACAGAAGGTGGATTCAGTTCTATTTATACTGCTATGTGGACAAGAGGAAGAATTGTTGATTATGATGAAAATAAAAAGGAATTTAATTATTTTCAACATAAGAATGTAGTATTGAAATCATTAAATAATTCAAATAATCCGGGGAAACCTTTTTTTAATGAGGTGATTGATCTTATTTAAAATAAACTATATAAATTAAACCATCATTTTAAATTAAATTATTTATTTATATAATTAATTTCAGGCATTGAGTTATTGTAAAATTAAATCAGCCTCAATTGTTCCTTGTTATGGTATAACTAAATTCCCAGAAAATGGAAATTATGTAATGGTGCTTAATTATATATCAGAGGGAAATTTAAGAGATTATATACAAAAAAATCATTATAATTTAACATTAAAAGATAGAATTAATATTTTTAAAAGTTTATGTGAATCATTATATTTTATACATGAAAAAGATTTAATTCATTGTGATTTACATAGTGGTAATATATTATTGCAAGGAGGTGGTTGTTATATCACAGATTTTGGGTTATGTGGACCAGTTGATGAAAAATCATCAAATAAAATTTATGGAATTATACCTTATATTGCATCAGAACTATTTAAAGGAAAAAAATACACAAAATAATCAGATATTTATAGTGTTGGGATGTTAATGTGAGAAATATTTGCAGGACATCCACCAATTTGATGATGTAGCTCATAATTGTGATTTAGTGATTAATACATGTGAAGGTTTACGACCACCAATATTACCAGGAATGCCTGATGATTGTGTAAAAATGATGCAGAAGTGTTGGGATGGGGATCCATCTAAAAGACCAACTATTAGAGAGCTTTGGGTCTTTGCTGGTGATCAACTAGAAGAAATTATCAATAACGATAATGATATTAATAGTATTAGTAGCAATTCACAACAAATTCACAAACCACATCCATTAGCATATAATACAAGTAGAATATTAAATGATGTAAATGATGAATTTGCTAATTTAAAAAGCAATGATAGTTTATTAAGTGACCTTGATATTAATGAAATATAATTTTATAATGAAAATTAAATAGTTAATAATCGAATTTATTAATCTAAATTTATTAATTAATATTAACAAACAGCTGATAAGGTTAAAGTTGGAGGATTGGTAAAATTGTTGATGGGTAGATAGTTAATTAATATTAAGAATTTTTAGGCGGTTATTTCAATAATTCTTATTTACTATCTTATTTAATAATATTGTTTGTCAAAAATGACAATATTAAATAAAAAACTTGATGTAAGTAAAAATCTTAACATAAGTAAAAACCATTGACGTAAGTCAAATCTCTTGACCTAAGTGAAGAATCATGACCAAGTAAACAATTAAATTGAAAATTTTATTAACTGAATTACTATTGAATAACACTATTGAAATTGAGATTTTTTCTTATGTATCCGCTGTGACAAGGTTTGACTGAACTAACGACAAACTGAAACAATGCTTCCAAATAATAAATGACATTAATTTTATTTACTCTTCTAAAAGACATTCTCCGTCTCTATCACGCACAACCATTCGAGAGTTTCAAGGTTGAGTTTATTAGTTTATGGAGATCCCATAATATTCTGGTAATTTTGAAAATTTATTCGAGTTTTATTAACTAGAGAAATGCTTTATGACAAATGACGAATAATTTTTTTAATTTCCATACCAAATTATTTTATTTTGTTGGTTATATTTGTAAAGGAATGGATAGACGCCTTTCTTCTAATCTTTTATATTTTCGATCATAGATTTGTCAATAATAAAGGCATACTTATTCTTTGAATTATCTCAAGAGGCAAACCTGCTAAGAGCGACATATGCTTGCCCAGGAGAAATATCTGTGAGCCAAAGCAATCGAAGTGGATGGTAAAGTTAAACCTTTGTTTTGAGAACAATTGTATACTGTGATTTTTTCAGTTTGATTGTAGATTATACACATAGATGTAAAAGAGTACACTCCTTTTGACAACATTCACGTATTAATATCTAGTGAACATACATTGCAAAAAAAGGTGACGACATCCTACTTATCAATGCGAAAATAATTAAAATAATCAAATAGCTTCATAATGTATTGCTTATTGCAATTCATTTTATTGGATAGAAAATTCAATAATATATAAAATTGTAATGTTATCACTTATTTTACTTGAGCAATTTTTAATAAAATTAGACTAAAGTAGGTATTATTCTAAACGAAGAGCCTCCTATATCAATTAATTTAGATCAATTTTTATGAAACTCTTCTTTGATCTTGGTAGAAACAATCTTCCAGTTAATTCAAACTTTGCACCAGGGTAAATGACATTTGATGCATATTTAAGTACTGGTAAACGCAACAATAATTGACGGTAACCATTACGTATGGAGTGACATCCATCCGGTTTTTTGATCTCAACAATTCCCATGCAGGTTGTGTGTTTGCCCTAGAGACTTTTGCAACTGTACGAAAGTCAAAAGATTTCACCACAAGTCGAAACTAGTTTTGATTTTTTAGTTTTGACATAACTTTTAATTTTAGCTTTGACTTTTGCTTCTTCAAAATAGTTTTTGGCGACCAACACTAGTTTTGGATAGCAATTTCTTTCATAATTCTTTCATCTATTTCTTTCTCTTCGATCATCACCATTTCAACTTCATTGTACTTGTCAGTACAGCTTTACCTTTTGATTGTTGATGTTGTCATTGTTGATGATGACGACGACGATGAGCTTAAGTCAACCGAGAAAGATTTTCTACAGAATGATCTATGGCTACGATGAACACGTACCCGTTTACGATGATGAATTATTAATTTATTGTTGTTGTTGTTATTATCACAGTCGTCATTGTCATCATCATCAACGTCACCGGTAGTTTCAAATTTAACTTTATTATCTGAGTTGGTGAAGATAACGCTGATATAATTGATAAATTTTTGTCAGAATTAAGAGTCATAGATGGTGATGGCATAGTCCACGAACTTGTAGTAGTATTATCGTTGTTGTTATTTCCAAATGGGAAGGATCTTCTCTAATCTCCATACTATTGTTATTATTATCAACATCTTTAATTTTCATCACATCGTCGTAATAATAGATTTTTTCTCAAACCTCTTATTTGTATATCGATTGAAACAAAAAATGTTGAATCATTGGAATCGGAAAAACACAGTTCAATTGACGACAATGATATGTAGAAAAAAAGTATCTAAAATTGATAGAGAATATATAAACCAAATTGGAAATCCTATCCTCAGAACACCAGAAGGAAGACCAGCTGATATAAAGGACCATTGGAATTAACCAATACAATTTTATCTTTTGAAACAATCACAAGGCGAAATAAGTGTGGATTGTGTAATAATATTGGTGATTGCTTATGAAAATTAAAAAATAAATATACCATGCATACAAAATTTATTTTATTAAGTTTTATGCACCTTGCATTTTTGTGAAAACAAAACCACTTTTTATAATACAATCTAAGAAAATAACATATATATATAACAACCATTAATTAATTATTATTATTCCATCTTCCCGCTCAATTATTATTATATGAAAACAAGCTTATAATAAATAACCAGTATTTATAAGTGATATAAAAAAAAAGTTTTATGTGTGTGGGTTAAAGATTAATCCTCATTATCTTTATGAATGTTTATGATTGTGACTATACTTGACTTTTATGATATTTGTCCAGTGTGCTTTTGAATGGATCACCTATGATACCACCTTGGCTATCCCTTAACACAACTTCATCATCGTCTACCGAGTCATTATTTGAACTTCTATATTTCCATGCACCTATGATAGCACCTGCTATAATAATAACACCACCAAGTACAGAAATAGATATTATTACAGTTTTAATTGTTGAACTACCATCACCATTATCACTGTTAGCACCAATGTTGGTATTACTTGGAGTACTCTTTGGATTTGAACTAGGATTTGAACTAGGATTTGAATTAGGATTTGAATTAGTGGTTGATTTAGGTAATTCTGATGGATCCACCGTGCTAGTTAAAGTTATAGTTATTGGTGGTTCATTGGATGGTGATGGTGGTGACGCGGTTTTTTGTGTTACCGGAGGTTGTTGATCTTGTTGCGGCGGTGGCTGACTTGTTTTTGCAGGTGGTGGTGGTGATTGAGGATCTGGATTATTTGGATCTGTTGTAGTTGTTGCCACTGGAGTATTTGGTGTTGTGGGGACATTTGGTGTTGCGGGATCATTTGGTGTTGCGGGATCATTTGGTGTTGCGGGATCATTTGGTGCCGCGGGAGCATTTGGTGTCTCTAGATTTGATGTTGTTGCGGTAAGAGCTGTTGTTGCAGGAGACTTTTGTTCTGACGTTGCTATAGGTGCTTTAGTATCTTGCGGAAGTGCATTTACTCCAAAATTACAATTGCCATTAAATTGGGGTATTAGTGTCGTTATTAATATGAAAGAAAATAAACAAATTGATATCAACGTTGATATTTTTTTCATTTTAATCTAAATTAAATTATTTATATAGTTTAATATTTTCTTTTTCTTTTTTTATACTTTTGTTTTTTTTTATATAAGACTTTATTTGCTAGATATCCTGATATCTTTAAGCCTTAATATATGTATAATGTGTATATATATGTATGTGTGTTGTATTCACATAAATAATATAATGGTCTTTCCAATTAAAAACAAGTTCCTGAAAAAAGATAATTTTGGAAAAAATATATACAATTCCAACATTAATATCATATATATTAACATATATTTTATATATTTTTTATATAATATTAATTTTAACTCACCTTTGGAAATATTGGAAATAAATGAAATAATAATAAAGAGTTGGATAAAGAATTTTTCGGGAATCCAAATTAAGTGGAAAATACTATTACACAAGCACAATTGTGGCATGATTATATTGTACTATTAATCTTAAACTAATAATTTACCTGTTTTGTACCTTCTATATTCTTGACACTTGGATCTATGTTAATATTGGAAAAATCTGTGTGATATATAATGGCTTGAAGTCATGAATAGAGATTGATGGATAGGGTTTAACACCATTCCTTTTTGTACTAGTCTTCAACCTAGCCAATTTTTGTTTTAAATAGTTTAAAGGCACAAAACTTGTATTACAAAATAACGTTTTCTTTAATAAAAAAATGGCTATTGCAAGAAAAAAAAAAAAAACTAAGTTTAGAAGGAATTACGAACAGAATGAGCACTTGAAACAAAAAAAATTCGCCCTCATGCGGTGTACACAAATATACAAGTTGTTTCCAAATTTGGTTAATTCATGTATCCAGGATTAGAAATTTTACTATTATATTAACAATAGTAATAGTACTAGATCTTTCTACAATTCCACAAACATGATTGGTAATGGTTGATTATCAACATCAATAATAAATTTTCATATATGCGGATTTTTTAAACGTTATTTTGACCAACCCCAATGACATACGCAATCCACAGTTGTTTTACAGCCATCACATTCGAATTTGGTATGTCCAGAATCATAAAATTCGGCTTGATTCTTTTATAATAGCTGCAAATTACTAAATATAAATAAAACCAAACAGTTATACTACTTTTTTGCTTTGTCTGATAGCATTACCACAACTAATCTTCAAATGCTATTCGCCTTTATTCAATTATTAATCCCCTGCTGAATGTGCCATTAGGACTTTTTCATCATCATCAAGAACATAATTAAAGTGTTCCCTTATTACTTCATCTTGAATTCCAAAAGGATGAACTCTATATGAACTAAGATAATAATAGATCTCACTTACCTGTTGGTCAGATTGTGATGTATTGACATGTTAGGCTCAATCATAACTATAATGAGCAATAGCATTGATACTACAATATTGTATCTCTTTTGCTATAAAATAATTTGATGAACTAGTTTCCTTTGTTTTGATTTCGTATTTTCCTGGTTTTGCCTTTGAAAGATGACCCTTGTATTTTTGAGCAAGTATCTGGCCACTTTCTCCTTAAAAGATGAACACATTGACGAAATGTAACATCTTCCATTTCAATAGTCCTTCCTCTTGATAGAAGACCTTTTAGTATTCTCAAAAATCACTTTATCATTTTGACCAAGCCTTAATTCTAAAATATCACTCAAATGACATCTCATCTTGATTGCATCAAGGACTTCACTACGCAGTACATTTCCATTTGTGTTGACCAATAAATTTACTGACTCAACCATATCCAAAAACACCTCATTTTTCCAATGTTTTACCTTCTGATCGCTATAATACTGCATTGGTAAGAGCCATTAACAGTTTAACTTGATTACTCTTTCCCATTTTTGTCTCATTTAACATTGTTTGTCAAAATTTTTGACTTAATATTAAGCAAAAACCTTAACATAAGTTAAAACCCATGATATAAGCCAAGCCTCTCAAGTAAAAAATTTGACGAAAGTTTTGTTCAATTGAATTATTGAAGTAATTATATGTTTGCATTTTTAGATTATTTAGATTGATATATTATTGTTTAATTTTTTGTAATTATCAATTTCTACATTGACTCCACCAGTCAGTATATATAATATTAACCATATTAAACAATATAGCTGAAGAAAGAATGGAAGATAGAAATGGTTATTTATCTTGGATTTCCAACGCTTGCAATCATTGATTATTGAAAAAAAGCTCGATTACAAGATGTAGCTAGCAGTTGGTATTTTTTCATAGCGTATGATTTTTGTAGTTGCTGTTGCCATTGCTATATATATCTTGGTTACAGGGGAATCTCTGCTTTCTTAAATTTCAGCAAAGGATCATTAACAAATGGTAATTTATTAATTAGATTTATTAGAATTCAATTTAATTAAAAGGTTGAATTAAAATCAATAAATTCCTGATAAAAAAGGTTTATCAAAAAGAAAGAAAGAAAATCAGAGTCCATTATACACACAGTAACAACGACACCGACAGCAGGAGCAGAAACCACACACACATTATAATGCTTTATTCCAACGACTGCAATAATTTATAATAATTTATAATAATTTATAATAATTTGGTAACAGTAAAAATTATTTATTTTATGTAATATTAAAACATCTTTGTTGTCAATTGTTTTTCGAAAAGATTTCATGTATGCATTTGGATGTAAGTATATTATTAACGGCTCTTATTATTATATAGAATCAATCATACTGAGAAAAAAAATTATTGTTCCATTCAATTGTACGAGAGAAAAAAATATCTTTTTTATTGCTTTATAAAATAAATTTTTTTTAAAAAAATGCATCAACCAAGTAATAATACTACTACAGGGGTATGCTTTGCCTTCCGATTCGAATAACAACAAACTACTGGAGATGGTGACACAACCCAGTAATCTGTGCTCGCGTAGAATAATAGCCAAGAACTTTAAATCTAACGTTGTTTTATTTAACAAAATCCCATACGAATGCAAGGAGCCTATGGGCTATTTAAGATAAGGGTTTGCATTAGGCTTTGGTGAGCGTTCAACCGGCTAGACATCAAGACAGCAACGGCTACACAGGCGAGAGTTGCGATTGAGACTTTAAGCTAAAGGTTGGCCTTAACTTTTTGCAAGTAAAACCCAAATGCACTTTGGCCTTATTGCATACCCCAGACACAAGGCATTCACACGAATTACATCTTTAAAACGGAAACAGTCTTGGCTATTAGGTTTTTTCTCGTCGTGGTTGTTGTAGTCGTTGTCGTTGTAGTAAGAAAAAATTCAAATTTAAATATTTTACTGGTTATTATAAAGAAATAATTTAATTTTGTGTTGAAAAAGTTAATAATGTTAATTTATAATAATATAATTCCCGTCGTAGTTGTAGTCATCGTTGAGAAAATTAAATTTTAAATTACTTGAAAAATCTTTATTTATTATTATATAAAAATAATAAGACGAATTTCGGCAAATAATAACAATAATCCAATTAGAATTGTAAGACAAGAAGCACGCTTGAACAGTTATGGTATATGAAAGTAATTGCATGCGTGTGAAAGTTGGTTGGGAAATTGAATGTTTTGTTTACGAACACATGTTCAAGGATCGATCAACTAATAATGGGAATACAAAGTTTGAAATTGAATTTTATTATAATGGTTGTTAAACTATCATTAATATCAAAGCTGCAGTTAATGTCACAATTTAAAAATACATTATGCAATGAGTGTTTGAATCGTATTGGTCTACATGCAGGGTCCTATGTACTCTGCATTTACTGTCATTTATTATATAGGTAAAATTAATCATGTTCTTGTAGATTGTGAAAGAATAAAAGTATTAGTAATATTTATAATTTACACCCAACTCATAATATGATGTTGCTTCCGAATCTGTAAAAATGTGACGTGTACCGCTGCTAGGATCAAAGATTCTTAAATGTTTGTGCCGCTGTGCAAAGTGTATATGCTTCCAAGGTTATAATTATTCTGGAAAATGAGATTTGATATTGGTTCTGATGCATGTTTCCAGTATCTTACATAGAAATATGGTAAGGTGGTCTGATATTCGACATTACTAACTGTAAAAAAATAAAAAATTTGATTCTTCTCGTTCCAAGAGTGAGCGTTGATCGTTTTGAAAAATACATTAATATTAATATTGAAAATTGAAATTGTTTTAATAAAAAAAGTTTAGCTGTAAAACGTTATTGGTAAAATAAACCCATCATAAAATATTAATCAATCTCTATCTTCGTTGGCGCATATCGCAACTATTTCCGATAAGAATGAGCGTTTCTCAAATTTCCAAAACCATATTCACATGTAAAAAAAAAACTATATAACATAGACATATTTTCAAAATATGTATATATTAATATTAATATGTATTCAGAAGAATTTACTAAAAGGAAAATTCGGCTAATACTAATAAATCCTATGATGACTCGGGTAGTAGGATTGTATTGACCAGTCTCAATGACTGGTCCAAAAACTACCAATCAAAAGGACCGGTTAAAATATAATTTGAAAATTGCAATATAAACAATATAAAACAAAGAACCTTAAAATTTTATATAGTATAAATTAAATAAATTAATTAAAAATTTTGATATAAATATTACACAAACTTACCAATTTTAGATAAACAAAGGATTGATCCCAAAATTTAGGACCATGAACTGGGAAACGATGTTAGAAATTCAGTCGACGGGTATTGCCATTATATTGTTACAAAACTATGCTAGTTTCCAGTTGAATTTTCAAAAATACTGATGGCAGCAAACCAATCAACGCTTATTGGTCTATTCATAAATGGATTGATTCACACACAATGAAACACGCGCGTAATAGTAATTCCATGCACGAATAATTACTAAGAATCCAGCATACGGTTTCCATAAATTATAACAAAACGAAAGAATTATAAGTTTTAAATGTAAAAGTGAAAAAGTTTTAACAAAAAAATAAAAAATTCCAAGGTATGTGTTTTCTAAATTATAACTTCGTATGATCTAGAGAGTGAAACATGTGACCATTACTATATTTCGTATACAAGGATTTTCAAATCAAATATTGATATTAATTGATGTAGAATATTTTATTTGCTGAATTGGAAACAAATATCATATGCCTTTTATCAGGTGCTGCTGGGAATATTTTGATTGGCAGATGCTATTAAATTAATTATGCAAATCAATTTTCAATTTTATTTATTATTATTATTATTATTAATTATTATCATCATCCCAATTTATTTATCTGTTTACGATTCGTTTAAATAACTCATTTTGGACCTAATTATATCATCAACAAACAAATGAATACACAGATTTTTTTTATTCTTTCGTCTCAAAAAAGGTTTAAACATGGTCATGGACATCAACAATGATATTTTTAAAGACATTTCATTTGTTAATTAATAAAGAACTGCTCTTGACGACAGTAGAGATAAAACACAAACAAAAACATAATATTACCATTAGCATTACTATATACTATATCAGATATAGTATTACGCTAGATAGACACATCCTAAAACAAACTGTTACACCAATTAGATATTTAAACAAAATAAATTAGATTGTATTCGATTTTGAATCGAAACTTTATTAAATTAGAAGCTTGATATTAAACAATGTCTAAATTTTAGCTCTATATAGAATACAGGGTTATGTTTTTGTGTGATACACGAATTCATAAAACACGCTCGCACATCATATTTAAACATATTAGGAATAACCTTCTTAAAATCGGAATTCTCACTCTTTTGTTCCGTTTTTTTATTACAAATATTACAAACCACAAATATTTCCAATTAATAACATAAAAAATGCATGTTTATTACTGTTATTGCTTTTTATAAGGGATGATCGGTTTAATTTTTTTATTTGTTTATTGTTTATGTTTATGAATAATATTAACATGCAGCATAATTCAAAAAAAACAAAAAAAACCAGATAAAATTTAAAATTCGGCGGAGTTTTAAATAATTAATTTAAAAATAGAAAAAATTTTAAAATTAAATTTTTTTTTTTTTTTTTTGTTTTTACAATTTTCATTCACCAAATAATTTTAATAATTCATACTCATCATCACATTTTCATTTTATTTCATACTTTTCTTTAAAATTAAAAAATAAATGGGTAATGGAAACTCGACAGATGTTGGCGATAATTATAATCTTATCAGCACCATTCGGCGTAATAGTAAAAAGCCTTACACACAACAAGAATTTCTTTTTGTCGACGGCAGAAGATTTCATAACGAAAATGATGCAAGCTACGTTCTTCCAAATGATGATAAGGAAGTCGATAGATTACAAATGCAGCATTACCTAATGAAACATGTGTGGGGTAGTAATTTCTCTTCTCCTATCGAAACAAAATTAAAACAACATGGATCTAGGGTCCTAGATGTCGGGTAAATCTTTGACATATTATATCTGAAATATTCTACTTATGCCATGTATTTTCTGCTATATATATACATAATAATACATTGTATACCAAAACCAAATGCATCCAGTATCTTTATGCTATAATAAAAAGTATATTTATTTATTTATTTTTATATATTAGATGCGGGACAGGGATTGTTTCACTTGATATGGCACATACATTCCTTAATTGTGAATTCATTGGAATCGACATCTCGCCAATTTATCCATCCGAAATCAAACCTTCAAACGTTAAGTTCCAAAAAGTCAATGTTATTCAGGGTTTACCGTTCCCAGATAATCATTTTGATTTTGTTTATCAACGATTTCTCGTTATGTCACTTACGCCATCACAAATCGAAATTTTAATAAACGAACTTCTCCGAGTTTTAAAACCTGGTGGCTGGTTAGAAATCATGGTAATTATTTAAATCTTTTTTGAAAAGTTATTTTATGTGGAAATTGGTTATTTATTATTATTTAATTACCAGGAAGCAGGAATAGGAACATTAAATCAAGGTCCAGCACAGAAATTACTCATGGATGCCGGTAAGTTAAAAATGTCAACTCTTTTAAAAATCTACTTGAACCAATTTTTAAATTCTAAAAAAAAATTTGTTATTTCTTCATCGCTTTTTATCTTTCTTTTAGTCAAGAAACTTGTTAATTCCAATAATTTAGTCTTTGGGGTAGATATTTATCAAAAGAATTTTGAGAATCATCCAGGTTTAATAGATGTTAAATTAGAGAAACGCGAGTGTCTATTGGGAAAATCGGGCGGTAAACTTGGCGAAGTGGTTAGTAGTAATTAACAGTTAAAAATAAATCAACCAATTCTTAATCAATTAATTCCTTCTTCCAAATCTTTATATTATTATTATTATTATATTATTAAAATATAGTGTCGAGATGATTTTTCAACTGGATGTGAAGCTCTAAAGTCAAAACTAATGCCTATATTAAATTATTCTGATAAACAATATGATGAATTGATAAAGGAATTTATCAAAGAAGTTGATGATAAATGTGAATATTGGCCAACTTATAGAATATATGCTAGAAAAAAATAATTGTTAATTTTATATTTTTTAATAGATAATTTTGATTTTGTAATTATAATTAATAAGTCATCAATGAAGTCAAATAGAATTGGGATCCGGTTTATTTTTTATGATAATCATAACTGGTTTCGAGACCGGATCCAAATCGGATTTGATCTCAAAGATAAATAAATTGTACTTTTTTTTTTTAGTGAACAGTTGTATCTCGTTGGTACTACTTTGGATATTCATTGATGGGTATATGAAGCTTGAATGCCAAACACTTTATCCGGTGAGTATAGTAAAATCATAAGTAGCATTAGGTTGAGTACAGTAAGTAAAATTTATAGGCCCCACACACCTAACCCAAAAAATCATGCAAGTACAATTATCATTACCAAAAATGTTTTGTAATATACTCACTGCGCAAAGTATACTCAATCTAACACAACCAGTACATTGATCTCTCAATAATATTCACGAGTTTCATATTCGCTTTAGAAAAGACATCTTGCCAACTAAAATCACAATTTAAACGGTTCTTTTTTGGTTTATTATATTACCAGAACTAAAAAAAAGATCGCTCGCTTGGTTCTGATGTAGCTAGAATTGATAGATATTTAAATGCAAATTTGGAAAGGCATGAAAAACTTTGTAAATGATGGTACCTTACCTTTTCCACCAACCATTCAAGTGGATTTTCTGTATTTATTGCTAATGGCAAATCCAAGTAACTCGTTATTTCATCTGGTGATCTGATGAATAATCATCATTTATTATTACTTTTTTACTTTTCCCTTTCAAAAGGTGAACCTGTTTATACTCTTGATAAAAACGTATTGATATGTTGTTACTATTACTCGAATTGGTGGTGTTACGATAACATGCAATGTATGGTATGAACCCTATGTATGTAACGTATATATTAATATGAATTTTATTTACATATAACTTTGTTATACGTGAAAATAGATAAAAATATACAGGGCAAGTAAAAACTGTTGAATTGAAATACTTCCAAGATAACATGACCAAAATATCCACATACAAAAAAATAGTGCGACTTTTAGAAACATTAAAACCATAAAATTGTCTTTATTTAAAAAATTAATAAAAAAACAAACTTTACTATTGGGCATTATAATTTTATTAAAGATTGTATTAATAATAACATAATTCAAATAATAAAAAGTTGATTTCTTGTAGTGGGTGGGAAATTAGATTACAGACAGCAAATTATTCAAAACTTGACCATGTAATTTCTCCTTTCCGAGTTAAAATAATTTTCTTGTTTCTATTATTTGTATTACTATATTTATGCACACATGTATGGAAAAATCATACATAACATACATACATAGGGTTTATACGTTACATGTTTTCTGTATTATCTCTAATTGGAGAAGATAAAAATAATATTTATGCGTATGCTGCAAGACTACTACTAAAATAAACAAGTCTTGACTAAAGTCAACAATGGTATATAATAAAACTTTGTCACGTGAAAGTTAAATTGTCTTTGGTGGAGAAACTAACTAATTTAATTAATACTTCATTATTATTTGTTAAAAAAAAAAATTAAAAAAGTTCTATACAAGGAAATTTATTTAATTACCATTCACGCAGTAATAAATTGCTTTCTTTTAAAACCATGACAAAACAACCGATCAAACTTTCTGATATACCAGCTTATAAGGAATTTATTGAAAAGTATGAAACTTTTTTACTTGATTGTGATGGTAACGGTTTTTCTTTCTTTAACATGTATAAATACTTTTGATTCATTTCTATCTAAGTGGATATCCTTGTTCTCTTGTAAAAATTAGGAGTAATATGGCAAACAAATAAGGTATTCCCGGGAGTTGTAGAGACATTAAGTTATTTAAGAAAGAATGGTAACGTATTGTGTTGTAATGAGTGAATTTTTTTTTTTTTTAAAAAAAAATAATTAATTTATCAAGTACTTTCTTTTGAATTTAGGCAAACAAATATTATTTGTAACAAATAATGCTATGAAGTCTCGTGCGCAATATCTTGAGAAATTTAAAAAATTAAATATTGAAGCTTATGAAGTAATTTGTCAATATTTTTTTTTATTGGATAATAAGTGCATGTGTATTTTAGCTAAGAGATTATTTATAGGATGAAATTTTTGGGTCATCATATGTAGCTGCTTACTATATAAAGAATGTATTAAATTTTCCTAAAGATAAGAAAGTTTACGTTTTTGGTGAATCTGGGATGGTTGATGAATTGAATACTCAAGGAATTAGATATTGTGGTGGCGAAGTAATGAAGTGATAAATTAATTATTATTATTATTATTGAAAATTTTTATTTATTGCCTGATTTTCTTAATAGGATGACGTAAATGCTATATTAAAAGATATGGATATGTCAAATATAAAACCTGATCCCGAAGTAAGCTTCTTATTTATTTCCTTTTTTTATTTTCTATCTTTTTACTTTTTACCTTTTTATTTTTTTTTAAAAAAAAACTTCTAATTCAACATTAAAATTTTTACGATAGGTTGGAGCAGTATTATGTGGATTTGATTCAAAAATAAATTATGTAAAATTAGCAAAGGCATTTACAAATCTACACAACAATCCGAATTGTTATTTCATTTTGACAAATGATGATCCAACGTATCCAACAAATGGTGGAATATTTCCTGGTGCAGGGTCATTATCAGCTCCACTGATCAAAGCATTGGATAGACAACCTGATTATATTTGTGGCAAACCTAATAAACCAATGTTAGATTGTATTATGAAAAAATATGATTTAAACGTTGAGAAAACTTGTATGATTGGTGATCGATTGAATACCGATATACAATTTGGAATAAATGGCGGTTTTGCTACCCTGTTGGTATTAACTGGTAATTATTATTATAGTTGTATTTTTGGGTATTTTGTAGTATTGATGGTCAATTATTATGAATAGTTATTGACAATTTTTTAATTAGGAATATCCAAAGAAAGTGATATTTTATCCGAGGGTGCAAAAATTATTCCAGATTATTATATGGAAAGTTTTGGTGATTTCTCCAAAATAATTTAAAAAAATAATAATTATTTATTTATTTAAATTATCAATCAACCATATCAATTTTGAAAGATTAATAAAAAAAATAATTCTTGTGCGAATAAAGATGAGAATATAAATGAATATGGTGACGCCGTTTTCCTTCCACCTTGTATAAAAGTATTAATGACTGGTTCATCTTGCAATCAAATCACATCCTTTGGACTGCTGTGTTTCTGTAAAGTATAATATTTTATTCAACACAGTAATTTAATCATAAACACACACATGTAGCATGCACTAACTATTACTAATTTACAGTTTTAATGATGAACTTTGTTTTGCAATATCGAATGTTCAATGTAATGTAAATTCAAAATCCCTTTCAACATTTCCGCAAATTTTCGAAGCTCTCCGATATTTTTTTCTACATCTTGTTGTAAAATAGGAACTGTTGAAACCTCAACAATCCAATAATTTTTTGGATCAAAAGGTATTAACGAACTTACATCATTTGGTTTTTCCAACTGTTTTTTTTTTTTTTTTAGGAAAATATTAAAAATTGAAGATATCTTAAAAAAAATTTTTTGAAATAATTAGTAACTATTTAAATTACCTTGAAGATTTGTGTTATGATTATTTTTAAATTATCATGATAATTAAATACTATTCCTTTTCTTGCAAATTCAAATCCCATTCTAATCAATTCAGTTTTTTAAAACAATTATTTATTATTATAGTTGATATAATAAAATCATTATTTGATAATACAAAAGCTCTTACTTGTAACCAAGTAATCCCATAAATTTTAAAGAATCACCAGTATGTATTTTTGAATGAAATACAGCTCTAACAGTTGCTGGTTTATCGGTAGTAGATCGACCAAGATGAGATTCGGGATGTCCAAGTTGAAACAATTGCCTAATTATATCATTTATATGTATATGTATGATCCATTAAATTTTTCTTTAAAAAAAATTAACAATAATAATAGCAATAATAATAAACCATTGACGTTTAGTTAAATCATTTTCATCAATATGGGATTTAAGTCTTAATAAAACATCTTCATTACGAGATGGTCCTTCTGTTGTTTTGACTATTTTGTTATTTGTTTGTTTATATTAATTAATAAGATGATGATGATTTTATATAAATCTAAAAATTAATTAGTCATTTAATCAGATTGATTACCTGAAGGTATAAATCCAATCTCATGTTCAAATATAGTAAATGGATGTATTCCACAAATTCCAATAAGTCTATCTATAAGTTGAGGCTTTAAATTATTGGAAATTCTACCGTGAAGAGAGCATTCATATGACATCTTTTTATTATTATATATACGTAAAAATAAAAAATTACACAATGTAAATCATTGTCAAATCTGAAAAACGATTGGATGAAATGTTTTATATATTAAAATATTAATAAATATCCACCACACCACTTTCAATAAATTAAAAAAAGCATTATTGGCTAATTCATTTGATCCTTCTACAATTACCACAGCAGTTTATCCAAATACCGTTCAAGTTCATATAGACTATATAAAGTTACAATTATCATTGATTTATGGATCGAGTCAACAATACCAGATGAAATATAACGTGTAATTAATTTTGAAATCTTTTAATTTATAATATATCACAAATTGGTCCTCTATAAATAAATATAATGTTTATGTATGTATAATAATAAATATATATATGTATATGTATAAATAGATACAAAATAAGTATAAAATATATCACATAGTAATCGTTATTTAATTAAAATAATTGATGGGTCAATATCAATCATCACGTAATTCAATAAAAGGATAATGAAGTTCTGATTCTTTGGATACAGATTTATTCCAAGCCAAGGTTTCATACTCACAACCAAAATAATTAGAAATCTTTGCACTTATAAATGGTTTCAATCTTTTCAATTCTTCTCTACACTCAAAATGTCTTGAACAATCAACTTGATGTAACAAAGACCAGCTGTAAGAGGGTGATTGGAATGGAAATGTGCAAATGTCTTTAACACACTCTTCAAATTTGGTTCGTAGATGTTCAGTTGCCAACGGTGGAAATCTTCTATCAACTGTATCACAAAACAATTTATTTAATCCTTCAATATATTGTTGTCTTTGAACCTGGAGCTTTAGTTGAGTTCTCCTGGATAATCCTTGTAGATTATTGTTGAGCACAGGTCCATCATAAAAGAATTGTTCAAATTTATCTATGACCAGTTTTGACGATTCTTTATAAACTGAATCTATCATATATATTTCTGCTAATTTTAATGCCTTTAATGGTTCATCCTCATAAGATCTTTTCAAAAAAGACACACAGCCCGAATTCAATGTGTCAACAATATACTTATCTGCTAGGCGTAACAAATTTGCCACATCCGCCCATGATATTTCAAAAAATGTATTTGGGTAAAGAAATGATAATAATTTTTCAATATCATCTGATGCATCATCCCTTAAATCTATTCTTACTATTGTTGATAGGCTGTTACCAGAGCTCCCCCCACCAACAGTGATTAATTCATCTTTTGATGGTTGGGCTGTTGAAAACATTCCGCTGAAAAATGCTGACGACAGCACCAATATATTCTTGTGAACTCTGAATAAAATGTTTTCCACTTTTAATTCACAATCACCATCTTGGTAAAAGTGTTGTTCATTTTTCTTTAGGATCATTGTCATTATTATTTATTGTTTATCAATTAATTATTTCTATTCAAAAGAAACAAAATTTTTTATTTGCAGAATAATTAGTATATACGCATAGGCATATATGTATTATATCATATTGTGTCATACTTATATATCATGATAATTAATTACCTTGGATATTTTTTTCTTTAATTATCAGTTATGAAGAACATAATAATAAAAACGGTTGTTCAATCAATTTTCCTATTATAACAAACAGTGTTACGCCAACATTACAGAAATTATACAAATATGGGTATGAGCAATATGCACACTTTAATTTTTATGTAGTAATTCTCTTTGTAAAATCAAAAATTGTTTAATTCGTGATATGTGATAGAAGTGGAATTTTTATATCACACGTCAACTAATTCCTTTTAAAAAAATTTAATACTGAACCTATACCAAGTACAAGTCCTACATAGACAGCCTACAATAAGGTGTCTCGTTGGGTGTGAGTTTTCACGTCGCGAATGACTCTTATTGTTTTTCTGAAATATACTTCAAAAGGATATTACGAGCTCCGGTTATACCTCTACCAATGGTGGATTTACAAGATGTACAATCAAAAATTTTTGAATTTGAATTGATGACTCCACAACATCCGCATGCTTTGCTAGTGTATTATTCGGTGCAGATGACGACCTTAAACCAAGGGTACTCGCGGGATTTATGGAGCAAATATTGGCGAAAACGGTAATGTGACCAGGTCAACATTTTGTCTTGCAGTTTCAGAGTGGATTTTTCTCGAATCGCTTTTTTTAACCATATTTTATGTTTTAAACTCTGGGAGTAAAGCTACATGGCCAATATTCGATGACATTCATCCGCAAGATTATGAATTTTCTTATTAATCCGAAGTATGCACCGACGGAGCCTATACCTCCTATGCTTATTTGCTTTGCCATCAATAGAATCCCCTTCACCTTGGATTCTATCATAATGCAAGCACAAGCGATGCGTTATATTAATGTCTCCTTTTCCATAACCTCACCACTTGGGTTATAGCCAGTCATGAAGGTTCTCTCACTCCTGGATCAAGAGAAATGATGCCAGTGCCTCTATTCTCTTCGACCACCGAAAAATTAGGACCTTGGTTATCAGCCTTAATTTTAAGTAGTTTGTGGATACACAAGTAGAATTCATCAAGATGATTCATGGTGAAACGAAGGTCATATAATTTATTTCGGGTATTTTTTCGCTTGTTTTAATACCATTGAGAAATGAATAATGACCACTATTTATTCCCCGTTCTCTTGATATAATGGTAATTGATTGCAATTTATCTATTTTAGATCTGAATTTCAATTTAAAATTTTTCCTTTTTAAAGCAATATTTGTCTTATAATTTTTTAAAAGCTCCATCGTTGATGCATTCCTAATGTCATAAGGACCCACTTAAGACTAATGGCTTTAAATTTTTCAGACTTATTAGTAATTTTCACGTAAATATTTTTTTTATATCATGATTAACTGCAGCTAAGCATTGGTTGTAGTACCAATCCATTTTAATATTTTTTTTTTCCCCTCCGAGCTAGGGTTTTAAGAGTTTTTCCCGCTGGAGGTTTTTTGGAAGAGGAGGTTGAAGATGAAGGAATAACCTCTTCGACTTTAAAAGAAGAAAAAGATGATAAAGTTAAATTCACATTTATAGAAGAAATTGCATTTTAAAATTATTCCATGCTCCATCTGGTAAAAGGGGAAGACTATTTAAATCTCTAGGTCAACTAAGTCAATTGTAATCCGTGAACCAAGAGCTAGTCTTTTTAAGAGTCATTCCTTTGACTTGAGCACAAATATTAAATACTAAATGTTTTCCGAGTATTTCATTATTTATTATTATTATTATTATTAATATGGAGGTAATCTTTTTTTTCAATTTTGATAGTAGTGGAAGATATGAATGATATTTCATTTATTGCTTAGTAGCCAAATTAGCCAAATAATGATTAATCATTCATTGAACTAATACAGTATATTTGTTTTGGGAACAATGTTAACAATAATATCAAATTAAATAATCTACTTGGTCGTGATTTTTTACTTATTCACTCAATCAATCAATGAATGAAATGAAATAATAAATCAAGAGGTTTGACTTATGTCAAAGGTTTTACTTGCGTCAAGATTTTTACTTAATACTAAGTTAAACAACATTAAATGAGACAGTAATAATCAATGATGATTATTTATTTCTCCTCTCAAAAAGGTTGGCACTGCCAAAAATTCTTAATATTAATTATGAAATTATAAAACGTGTAATTCAAATTTATTTTCATAGAAATAATAAAAAAAAAAAAATTAATAGACGGTGAAAAATAATTAATTCAACTTTAACCTAATCAAATACTTATTATTATAATTATAATTATTATTATTATTATTATTATTATATTTCATAATTTAAGCTATCATTACTTAAATTCAATTTAGCAAATTCATCATTTAATATTCTACTTGTATGATATGCTAATGGATGTGATTTATGAATTTGTTGTGAATTACTATTATTACCACCAACACCAATATTACTATTACTTTCATTAAAACTCTCAGTTTTAAATTTATTATCAGCAAATTCCCAAAGCTCTCTAATAGTTGGTCTTTTAGATGGATCCCCATCCCAACACTTCTGCATCATTTGTACACAATCATCAGGCATTCCTGGTAATATTGGTGGTCGTAAACCTTCACATATATTAATCACTAATTCACAATTATGAGCTACATCATCAAATGGTGGATGTCCTGCAAATATTTCCCACATTAACATCCCAACACTATAAACATCTGTTTCTTTTGTGTGTTTTTTTCTTTTAAATAATTCTGGTGCAATATATGATACAATTCCATAAATTTTATTTGATAATTTCTCATCAACTGGCCCACATAACCCAAAATCTGTGATATAACAACTACCTCCTTGCAATAATATATTACCACTATGTAAATCACAATGAATTAAATCTTTTTCATGTATAAAATATAATGCAAGACATAAACTCCTAAAAAGATTAATTCTATTTTTTAATGTTAAGTTTGAATGATTATTTTTTATATAATCTCTTAAATTTCCCTCTTGCACATAATTAAGAACTATTGCATAATTTCCATTCTCTGGGAATTTAGTTATACCATAACAAGGAACAATTGTGCCTGTTGATTTAATTTTACAATAATTCAATGCCTGAAATTAATAATTATTTATATATAAATAAAAATTAATTAATTTAAAATAAATGGTTTAGTTTATTTTTAAATAAAAGTAATTACCTCATCAAAAAAAGGTTTTCCTGGGTTATTTGAATTATTTAATGATTTTAATACTACATAATTATCTCCAAAATAACTAAACTCCTTTTTATTTTCACCATAGCCATCAATACATCCTCTTGCCCACATAGCAGTGTAAATAGAACTGAATCCACCTTCTGTTAACTTTTCTATTTCATAAAATTGCTCATAAGGTATCCATTCTATAATTCTATTTGGAAGAGGTGAAAGCTGTTGACATTTTTGAATAAAACCATCAATTATCTCATTTTCAGATGTCCAAGTGCTGAAAAGGCTCTGTAAGTGTAGTCTAATACACTTTTCACAATATTTATCAGAGTATCTGGTTGTTTTACAATTATTGCATTCTCTTGGTTCACCCCATTTATTAGTTGCACTATTTAACTCAAAAGCATAAATAAACCTTTCTCTACAATATTCCTTTTCATTTTCTAATAATTTTTTGTTCTCTTTGACTAATTTTAAAAAATAACTTTTTTTATTTTCTCTGTCAGAAGCAGTTGGTAAAGCAGAATGAGCAATACCACTCATTTTGTTAAAAATTTTAAGCACTAATTCTTTTCTGTCTTGTGTTAATGAATTATATAAGTTATTTAAGGACATTTTAACTTTTTTTTAAATTAATAAAAAAAAATTTACATTTCTTTTTGCAAATATAAACTATTATTAGTAATTTTACCCAATTGTTTCTCTTGACATAATCTTATGATTTCCTTGTATGCAGTATATTTCAACATCACCTATGTTTTTTCACTTGCTGCTCCATACTAATAGATATCTTTTTTTTTAATTTTTTTTTTAGTGTACCAAAAATAAAAACACCACCACCTTTCCTTCACAGCTGAAAATTTATTCATGTAAGCTCTTCCAAGGCTACCAGAAACCATTTATACCAGGTTTTTCCAATTGTCAGAAATGAAGATGAATTCCATGATTTTTTGCAATTATAATGTCAAGATAAATATTTAAAATTTGCATTTGAACAGTCAAAAATTAGAACAGGAAAAGTTGATCAAAAACTAAAATCATATTCATATATAAATCACAAATAATTATAAACAATCTTTGTTACTATATAATTAATTAGTGTCATTAATAAAAGTTCAATTCTCTTGCAAGTAATAGTAATATATTTCCCCTAATTTAACAAGTGCCTGGAATAAGAAATCGGAAGAAAAAGAACAATTATGGAAATCTGAGTTGCAATTTGTAATCAGGCCTCAATCTGTGGTTCCTTGTTAGAACAATCTCATCATAGTTGGTGTGGAATACACCATTGTTTGGTTTTATCTCTTCACTTTTCTAGGTTGCTGAGGCATAAAGTCTATTCAAGCAAGAAAATTAGGCTATTTTGTAACAAAAATTGGTTAACTTTATTCAGATTTGAGAGAAAACATTCCAATTTACCTTTAAAGTATATCTTTTTCCAAATATATAATAACATAAAACACTGTCATGTAGTTCTGATTCTATTGATAAATGATTGATATGTATGATATTGGTAGTTAAATATGGACCAATATACATTATTATTTTTTTGAAAATTTTTGAAGTTTAATAAATCGATATTAAACTTACAGTGATCACTAGAATTGTTAAATTCTGCTGATTCTTTATTCTTTATATGCTTTTTAAATAAATGATTAATATGTGGGTTTTGCAATTTCCAGATAAAAATTAATCATTATAATAATAGATAATTAACAAAAACGCCCATGAGAAAAATTATTTTTTCCATATATGGTTGGCTCGGTCTAAAGACCTCCTAAATTTTGGGCAAATTTTAAAAGTATAGAAGTCACTTTCTGTCCTACCTTTTAAAAAATAGCTCTATTAGTTGATAGAATATGTCTTTAGTTTTAATGTAATAGAGGGATTTTCTCAAAAAATTATTTGTTGTGGAGCTCTATTCTTTTTTAAAACATGTACTTTACTATATATGCTCGCGAGGAATTTGTCCGCTGTGATCATTTCTAAATTTAGGAAAAATATTACCAAATTTAGACTAGCTCTTGACTATAGTAATAGTAATAGTATCTAAATTTGCAGTAAGAAAACTAAAATCACGTGAAGTTCTATTTTTTGAAATTTGGCCGTGTGGCGCAGCAAGAGGAGGTCTTTAGACCGAGCCAACCATATAATCATAAGTCATAACGTTTTAAAAAATAACATTAGAGCCTAGTAGAATAAGTTCTATATATACCAATACAAGCTCCTCTCATTATATGATTTTATTAATAACTTGTATTTCGTTTGTCATCTTTGTTGTCAACACAATATTTCAAATTCCTACAATCACAATGTTAACACAATATCAACTGATAATAATAAATCTAAACAACCACCCTTGTTTTGACATGGTCAGAATTATGTCATTTCACATTCATTTGACTTTTTTAACTTTTGACTACAATCATTCAATTATAAAAATGTGTGGTTCCGAATTGAAAAGAAATTAATCAAATTTATTTTAACCAACAAACTCTAGCTGACATTCGGCAGCAAGTGGAAATTATGGCCCAAGAACTAGAAGCCGAGCAAATTCACCAAGAAGCCCAACGAATTAAAGCAGCCCAGGAACAATTGAAAACCCCAGCAGTGAAAATGAGTGAACTTTAGAAATATAATAAAAATAAAAATATTTATCTACCTAACAATTCACCCAATTATCCAACTTTAACATTATCAACTACTTATTAGAAATAAATAATCATATTTAAATCAATAGATTTCAATTAATTACTGTAACTATTTAAATTTACCTTATTAAAATTATATTTCATAATTTAATAAGCTATCATTACTTAAATTCAACCTAGCAAATGGGTCATTTAATATTCTACTTGTATGATATGCTAATGGATGTGATTGGTGAATTTGTTGTGAATTACTATTATTACTGCCATCACCACCATTGATATTACTACTACTTTCATTAAGACCCTCAGTTTTAAATTTATCACAAACAAATTCAAAAAGCTCTCTAATAGTTGGTCTCTTGGCTGGATCCACATCCCAACACCTTTGCATCATTTGTGCACAATAATCAGGCATTCCTGGTAATATTGGTGGTTGTAAACCTCCAGATATTTTTAATTGCAAATGAGCACCATGTGCTACATCATCAAATGGTGGATGACCTGCAAATATTTCCCACATTAACATCCCAACACTATAAATATCTGTTTCTTTTGTG
>CAUDNR010004137.1:41117-64751 GCA_958430865.1 Entrophospora sp. SA101 | reverse complement strand
AAATTTGCCGATCTTTTTATATAATGAATCACACTATATAGTGAAGTTTTTTGCCAAAACAAACTCTTCCTTATATCGAGCGCCAACTGTATTAATATGCCAAGTTTAATTGACACGCTAAAAAAATATGTTATTCGTCATCACTTATATCAAAATGCCTATTCGTCGCCCGAAGTTTTGTATTTTTTTTCTGTGAAACATTTGATTTTTGTGTAACGGAGAGCGGCCGAACGGAGCGGAACGGAACCACCCCCATCCCTACCCACCCAAATTTAATTAATATTAATAAATTTCAAATTGACGCAAATTTGTTTTTCACGCACAACACGCTTAAATATATACAACAAAAAATTTAGTAACTGGTTCTCAAATAATTAAGAATGTAATAAAGTTGAAAAGAGAAATTCCTTATAGAAGTACTCAAGAAACAAGACAATATCGAATTGATGAATCTACGAGTCAGATATTATTATCATCATTGTTTTTATTTAATTTTAAATAAAAATTTTTATATACCAATAACGATTTTCAATTAATCACGTGTGAATATTATTGTTTATTTGACACGTCTTAAAAAATCTCGTTCAAAACAATTTCCTTTAGCTGTTAAAAAAATATGGCAAATGATCAAAAGTTGGAAAATTTGGCTAAAGCATTGCTTTCAAAATCTGCAGAAAATCCTTGGTTGATTCCTTCGATAGTAAATCCTGCTCTTCAAAAAGAAGTTATACTTTACATGCTAAAAAACTGGAGTTTGCATAATTCTAAAGAAAAATTGGCAATATTCTTTCTAATTTTATGTGTAAAAAAAAGTACCGTGACAGCATTACAGGAATTGCTATCAGAAGTAAATCATTAAAGATATAAATATTTATAATTTTAAATTATTTAGTAAAAAAAAATTAATTTTCTATAAAGATACTTTTGGCAGGTGCTTCTGATTTGGACGATTGTTGGGTTTGTGTTTTCTCAAAGATGATGATTAATTATCCTAAAACTGGTGAACTTGATTTGACTGTTGAGAATTATCTTCCTAGAGAAATACAACAACAATTTAATGAATTGATTAATAAAAGTAGACATTGTTAACTCTTAAATATATTGATTAATTCGTCTACTTATTTATATTTATATAAATATATTTATACATACAGTAATGAAAAGTGAAATAAGGCTTCATCCTATGGAATTTGCGTTCATTGATAAAGATATTTGTAATTTGTTATCAAAAACATCAGAATCAGAAGCATCATTCAGCACATCATCATCACTATATTTTCAATTAAAGCCAAAATGCGAGATTTCAAGGGAACTGCGATTAAATACATTAAAAAATTTGGATGTTCCTAGATCGCAAAATATACTTCAAAATACAGGAACCAACCTAATAAATTCTTTCAGAGGTTATTAATATATTATATGCATACATTTACATACGTTCGTATATATTAATTCACAATTTCTCTGATGTAAAATTAATCAGGTGCAGAGATCAAAATAATTCCAGGAAAGAGCTATATTAAAGATACGAAAATTCGAATGTTGGATCAAGATGTTGGAATTTCTATTATCAGAAATCAAAAAGAAAAAAAACTTTTTGTTAGTAAGGGTAAGAAAATATAGTCAGTCAGAAATCGACTGAATTTGGGGTTTCTACATAATATAACATATTATGCAATTTCCATTATATTATTTCCAAAAAAGTTTGATTTCGTAATAAAAAAACAACATTTTTCCTTCAATCAATTTAAAAATCCTCCTCCCCAAAAACACTTATGGAAAAACTCGAATCACTAGAATCGTAATAGTGAGATTATCTGCCAATTAACTGGTTAGCTATACAACCAATTATAGTTAACTTTCAATAAATGCACGAAGTCATATGATCATAATTTGGGCTATGTCAAAATATATAAAATATAAAAAATATTTTTATTATTATTATTATTTTCAAAAATGGAAATTCTTAAAATTTTGCTTATAGCCGCAGCACTTATGATAATCATTTTTTTGAGAGTATATATCCTCCTTCTTCTCCAGAAAAATACAATCGACAAATTTTAGTTTTAACATTTCAAAATGGCTGAACTTGATTCTGATTGGTATTTTGGTTCGAGAATATCTAACGAATCTAAAAGTGAATTTTCTGAATCTCGTGATGACGACACTGGAAATAGTGTGGTTACTGACAATACAAATGATACATCCATCAAATATACAAATTTAAATTGCGAAAATTCCGTGCTTCAGCCACTTATTATTGATCTAGATTCAAGCTCTGACGAAGAAAGTGATTCCTCGTTTGAAGAAGTTATCAGTCTAAATCTAAATAAAATAAAACAAGAACAAGCAAGACTCGCCTTGTTGGAGAAGGAGTCACAAATGGACATGAATGAAGTAATAATGATAAACGACTCTTCAAATAATTCACAATCCTCAATATCATCATCATCATCATCACCTGACTCGGAATACCATGATAATAATAGTAATAATGCTGCATATCAAATCCCTGAATTTCCACCATGTCCACTTGGATCAAATAAAAAACCAGCTGTACATATATTGAAGGCTTCAAAGTTCAAACAATCAACAAAATTATTCGCACCACCTACATCAAATGTCGATGATGGATCTGCTTGGATACCTGAACCAAACCAATCACAACTTCCAATTGAATCTCGTAAAGAAGATATCATCAAAATTATTCGTGACAACAGAGTAATTGTTTTAAGTGGTAGTACTGGCTGTGGAAAGGTAATTCATCATTAAAAAAAAAATATATATATATATGAAAACATCAATTTATGAAAACGAAATATTAATTATAATTTTTATAATTAGTCCACTCAAGTACCACAATATATATTGGACGACTGTTTACAAAGAGGTGTTCCTGTTAATATAATTTGTACACAACCGGTAACTTTACATACGAGTTGTCATTTTTTTTATTTTATTTTTCAAAATTTATTATTAATATAATTTTTTCTTCCTTGGACCTCATACAATCTAATGCTAGCGTCGTATTGCTGCAACTTCTTTAGCGCATCGTGTTGCATTGGAAAGAAATACTAAGCTTCACGGCCAAGTAGGATATCATGTCAGTGGTAAATGTGGTCACTCAGCTATAACAAGGTTACGTTATGTTACTACAGGAATTTTATTGGAGATGTTGAAGGCAGACAGGTATTTGGCCTCATTTACTCATGTCATTATGGATGAAGTAAGTTTATAAGAATAAAATTATGTTTATTCAGCAAAATGCAAAATTAATGATTGACAAAAAAAAATTTTTCCTTACCAGATTCATGAACGCAATGTAGATGATGATATGATGATGGCTCATCTTTGTGTTATATTAAGAGTAAATCCTAATTTGAAATTAATAATAATGTCGGTAAGTTACCTTCTCAACAATTAACAAAGTATACACACAAAAACTTATTCAATTTATTTTCTCACAACTTATTTTGTTCTTGTTTACAGGCTACAATGAATGTTAAAAAATTTGCTAATTATTTTCATGAATTTGAAGCTGAAAAGGATGGTTTTTTCAATAAAATACCATGGATAGATATTCCTAAAAAAGCTTTTCCTGTTGATGTGTTTTATCTAGAGGATGTGTGTCAAGCATTAGATATTTCTTTTTCGAATAGAGATGTAATAATGAATAACCCAAAAAAACCTTCTATGATGCAAGAACGTCGTGATCTTTTTATCAATTGGATATTTCGATGTCATATACAAACTCCTTCTGATAAGGCCTTTTTGGTTTTTTTCCCTGGTATTGCTATAATTGCTGAAGTAGTAAGTTTTATTATTTGTTTATAATGTGTTTATAATAATATAAATCAATTATATTCAAATAAATTTTTTTTTGGTAAAGGAAGATCAATTGATGTACCTTGATGAAAATTATAGGTAAAATAAAAATATATATATTAGCATACTTTTAGGTTCATCCACTTTTTACATTGTATAGACACATTTTATAAAATTTAGGTCCGAGTTTCCTTATACTGATGGAAAGCCTACTCCTGCAATCTCATTGATTAAACTACACTCAACTGTTACTATTGATGAACAATGTTTAATTATGCAGAGACCAAGACCATGTCATAGAAAAGTAATGTACTAAAATTTTTTTCAATGATTTTCTGATCTCATTTTCTTATGCCATTTAATAAATTTTATTTCCTTACTATTTATTTATTTAACAATTTGATATTTAATGATTTAATAATTTAGATAATATTGGCAACAAATATTGCCGAGAGCTCTATTACTGTTCCCGATGTCTCCATAATATTTGATTCTTGTTTGCGTAAAGATTTACTTTATGATAAAGAAACTAGATGTTACAGTTTAAATGAACAATGGATAAGTAAAGATTGCGCCGAGCAAAGAAGAGGAAGAGCTGGAAGAGTTGGTCCTGGTGTGGTAATGTATATATAAAAAGAAAAAATTATATTGAATTTCACTTCAGTATTTGTAATATTCTTTTTTTTTGTATTTTACATTCAAATTAGATTTATCGATTTGTACCTAAAAATTTCTTTAAAAATCTTTCTGATGAAAGAACACCCGAGATTCATAGAACACCACTTAATTCTTTACTTTTACGGTGCATATATGGGAACCTCGGTGATCCTCGTGAATTATTATCTCATTGCATTGATCCTCCAGATGATACAGCTGTTGAATATGCATTAGAAGATTTGGAAACAACTGGTGCTGTTACTAAATCAAAAGAAAATATTAAAGAATCTGATGATTGGGTTCAAGGTAGTCTTGTTACATATGAATATGAGGTCACTCGTCTTGGTACAATTTTGGCACAAGTTCCTTTGGATATTCATTCTGGCCTATTAGTAGTTTATGGTGCAATTTTTGGTGCTTTATACGATTGTATGATTATTGCTGGTAAATTATCGATTCTCAGTTTATATTAATATATATGTATATATATATATTTATTAAAATTATTATAATTATTATAGCAATATTGCAAAACAAAGGAGTCATTGTTCAACCTCCAAATCAAGAAATAGCTATCAGTGCAGCATTAAAAAGATTTCACTTGGATTTACCCGACTGTCAGCCATTACATGGTGGCTCTGATTTAATAGCACAATTACGTGGATATCTTTTATGGGAAGAAACTATACAAAACAATGATGATTTTGATCAGAGCAAGGAACCAACATGGTGTCAACAACAGTTTGTTAGCCTTTATTGGATAAGAGAAATACAAGATCTTGTCATCACTCTTCGAGAATCTTTATCTCATCAGGGTATATGTTCGGCTGCTACAAAAGAAGAAAGAGACAAAATACGTAGAAATCGTGTGTTTAATCCTAATTTAATTGAAAATATACATGAAAGTAAAGGTGACGAATTGGGAAATGATCTTAAAGATGAAGAGGAGAGATCAGAGACAAGTCAAGGAACTGAATCATCAAGTGACATCAAACGAGCAATTCTATTTCTTGATATGGCAGCAGCATCTGAAGAAACTTCAAGTCTAAAAAAAAAAGATCCAAGTTCAGAATTGCCAGAACTTAATTTACATAACAATCATTCAAATTCTTATAGAAAGGTTCATGAAGCACCTAGTATTATGCAAAAAAATACAAATCCTTGGATGAATACGTTTGATCGTGCATATGAAATAACATCAAATCAAGTCGAATTGAAAAGAGAACCTAACATTCTATTAATCAATCTTTTGCTAGTGGCAGCTTTTCACCATAATATGTTGCGAATTGTACCAAATATTGACAATCGTGTATTCAAAAATTGTCCAGAAATTTTCAATCAAGAACGTACAATTGAATTTTTGGCTACAATTCTTCCCCCAAAATCAATTATTATAGATGCACTTGAAAGAGATATTGGAATGGTGCAAAAAATCTTACATCCTGATAATGAACAGTTTTGCTCTGATGCAGAGTTTGAATCTTGTTATATCGAATTTGCAAAACCTTGTAAACCTTTATGGACACATTCAACCATCAGAAATGTCCCAGCACTACCAGATGCTGTTTTTTTGGCACATAAATTTAGAAACGTAAAAAATTGCATCTGGACTGCAGACAACTCTATGGTATCTAATCCAACGTCCAATACAACATCATTTGACACAACATCATTAGATACAACATCACCTAATCCAAAATCACATAATTTAATGTCATCTAATTTAACATCATCTAATTTAACATCATCTAATCTAACATCATCTAATTCAACACCACCTAATCCAACTTCTAATTCAACATCACCCAATACTTCCATTAGTAATAATTTTGAGGATACAAAGAAGTTGAGATTTTATGCAGTTAATGGAAGCCCAGAAACTTCAGTAGCACTTTCACCAATATTTCATAAGCAAACATCCAGAGCATTTGCTTCAAAAACTTCATTATTTTTTCCATTAATAGTTGCACCTTCAGAATATAAATATTATACGGTTTGTGCAGGAAAATTACTCGCTGTAGATCATGGAAAATCACATGTTGGTGAGCATATTACATGTCTTATAGCACCATTGGATTCTGAAAAAAATGTAGGGGATATTATTCTTGCGTTATTTGCTAACAAATTAATCAATGATGATATATTGTGTGGGTGGCATGTAAATGTAAATTTGACACGATATCCCATATTTGATCAAAAACCATTGGATTTAGATTCAAAGTTAATTGATTCATTTAGATATTTTTTGAAACAAGCTTTGATCGAAGAAAAGCCAATTATAAATGAATCATTACTAAAAACTATTCCTGGTGATGGTTTTTCATCGTTATCATATCCAAATAATTGTAAGGACTTGACTAATACTTGGCGAGCGTGTGATATTACACCAGATCAGGCAGGAAAAGAGCTCATAAGAACAGTTTTATTACTTATGTAAAAATATATATATTTTTGGTATATTTTAGACATTTTATTAGATTTTCGTATATATATAGATTCATTTAATTATTATTATTTTTTTCAAACTTAATATTATTATTTAAAAATTTATTTATATAATTGGGAAATGTTTTAAAAAATATCCCAAGAAGCATGAATTATCATATTTATAAATAAAGTTGAAATTATTTTAAAATTTACATGTAAGCCAACCTAATTCAAAAACTGTTAAATTTCATATCCATCTAATAACTCTTTTACAGGTTTTCATATAACTTATAAAACTTAAAATAATGATAATAACAATATAAATGTCATCGTGATTCATAAAATATTATATGATTTATTTGATTACCATTAATTTTGAAATAATCCAATTTAATCATCTGGGGACCTTTTATTCAAATTCCAACATGCTGGATTATAAATACCGACCAACTCTTGCATGTTTCCCTAGATTTCATAATGATTACAGTTTATTATCACAACATTTATATTCGAAAATTGATCGTAAATGAATTATATGAATTATTTTTAGTGATCTACCCATTTTGAAATTAAAATATAATTCCTTTTTATTGTTCTTCAAGTTAGCAGTGATTTTAGTTGCCATTCGTCTAAAATTGCTCGAGGAAAATTTTGTTAAACCTTATTAGTGGATAATAAAGTTTCAATCATCTTTGTTCCACTTTGAAATTTTTCAAAGTTGTCCCACCCGTTCATTCATTCCTCCATCCATTGGATAATAATTTAAAAACATCAATTATAGATATAAGCGTAGGTTTTTTTTAAAAAGAAAAAATATCTTGAATAAATGATTTTGTGATAATATTTTCGTTTTCTCAATTGATAATTTCGTTAGTGTAATTCATCATATTCTTCATGTAATTTATATTTTAAATAAATTTATAATGTAATTATTGATATAAATAGTTTTAGTGAATCAAAAATTTAATGATATGTATGTAGCATTAGATATAAATAATTTAAATATATATATATATAAATATAAAAGACATATATTAAAAGAACTTCATCCCAGGTCTTTTTAATTTATTTGATAATGCTGCTTTGAAATTAAAATACAAAAAGTTCTGCTTTCAGAATAGCAGAATGAGCCTTAAAATTTATAATATTATCATCAGTATGTCTTGGTGGTAAAACATCTTTGTTAGAATTAATAATAATAAGGTTAACGAAATTTTCAGATTTTTTTAAAAAAAGAAATAATTTTTGATTGACATATCACAAAAATTTGCTTCAAAATGTCTAATAATCTTACATCTTTAGAAAACATCAAAATTTTATTCAAAAAACTTATTGATTCTAACAAAGATGCTCTACTATTAAAACATATGAATAAGCTTTTCAATGATTTAACTGACTTGTTAAATGAATCAGATTCTTATGATATAGAAATTAAAGTTGGAGAAGGTGATGATGCCAAGACTTTTAAAGCTCATTCCAATATTTTAAAAGTAAGATCCACTTATTTCAAAGCAGCTTTATCAAATAATTGGGCAAAAAGATCTGATGACGGAACTATTTTATTTGAAAAAGATAATATTTCTCCAAAAATATTTGAAGTTCTTTTAACGTAAGTATTATCATTAATTAAATAATTAATTATAATGCGTTTTTTTATTTGATACAACATTAAACGTTATATTTTTTTTTTTCAAAGATATGTTTACAATGGGGTTATTGATATTGATAATCTGGATCCAGACGAAATTCTTGAACTTCTTGAAGCATGTGATGAATTAAACTTTAATGAATTAGTTGAAGATATACAAAATCATTTAATTATTGAAAAAAAAGAATGGGTTCAACAGAATTTAATTAATCTTTATAAATTAAAATATAAATCATTCAGTTTACTTCAAAGTCATTACAATGAATTAATTGATAAAAAACCAGAATTATTTTTTAAATCAGACAATTTCAAAGATATTGAAAAACCAATCCTCATGTCTATATTAAAAAGAGATAGCTCAGGATTAGAGGAAATTGATATTTGGGGTTATGTCATTAAATGGGGAATAGAACAAGATGAAAAATTGAAAAAAGATATTTCAAAATGGAATGAAGAAGATTTTGATAAATTGAAAAATATACTAGATGATCTTATTCCATTAATAAGATTCACTCAAATCACTTCTACAAATTTTTATAAAAAAATCAAACCTTTCAAAGAGGCATTTAATCAAGATTTATATGAAGAAATTCTTGAATATTATCTTAATGTTGAATGGCAACCAAGATTGTTAGCTCAAAAAGGCCCTAGGATGGGAAGGAGAGAATTACTAAGTTTGGAAATAAAATCTTTGATTTCCAGTTGGATTAATGAAAAAAAAGGCTTTTATAATTCAAATGATTTACCATATAAATTTAATTTGATTTTCAGTGGGTTCCAAGATGGATTTTCAGGGTCAGTTTTTGCGAAGAAATGCCACAACATTGAACAAACAGTTGTCATCATGAAAATTAAAGAAACAGAAGAATTAATTGGAGGGTATAATCCAGTCTGTTGGAATTTGGGGGAAAATTCCTCAAGTAGTTATATTAAAACAGACAAAAGTTTTATTTTCAAAATTGATCAAAATCAAATTAATAATTCATTATTAAGCAGAGTCAAAGAACCTGAATGTGCAATGTATTATAATTCAGGAATGATTGATACAACTACTGATGGTATAAAATTTCATGAAAGATTAATAGATTTTAATGATTTAGACATCCGCAACAGTATTAGTAATGGACCTTATTGTCATTATGAGCATAGCAATTATGAAAAGAATTTGAATCTTAAAAATAAAAATAAATTAGTACATTTGCTAGAAAACTATGAAGTATATAGATTAGAATAAATGATATTTTATTTTAATTATTACAACTTCACATGTGATTTTATAATGTAGTGTTATATATAAGGATGAAATAAAATTTAATTTTCAGAAATATCTAACAATAATACTCTACCATTAAAATATATTAATATGCTACTTGTAAATGACTCAATAGAATTGTTGGGTGAATCAGATTTTTTACAAAGTTAGATAAGATCATTAAAATTTTTAAAGTCATTCTTTGTATCTTACCAAATAATTAGGTACTGTATAGTCTCGTAAGGTAGCACTCCCTACTAAAAATGGTTGACGAAATTATACATGATGAAATTCAATATTTATCATATTTATCATTATCGCCAAGGATCTTTTGACGAAATCAATTTAGCCAATCAAATCAGATACTTTGATACTTGCTGATCACCAAATAATAAATTTAGTGACATGCAGACAATTGATTTCTATATATAGTGTAAACATTTCAGCCAATATATTAACAACACAACATGCATTAACAAAGGATAAGGAGCTTACATGTATATCTTATTGTGTGTGTAACTGGCCAGTAGAGTGATAATCGACCTCAAAAAAATTTGTTTTCTCTGCCAAAAAAACTATTTTACTATTCAATAGTTTGTCAAACCAACGCCACTACCTCAAAACCAATGGATTATTTCTAGCATAAGGTATTCATAATGTTATGATCATGCCATACTATATATATATTGATTTGTTTATCTTGAACCTATTATTTAACTATTACCATCTTTAATTATTTTTCAGTATTCTATACCTACAAGAGATGAAGTCAATTTTTTAGCCAATAAGACCAAAAGAAAAGCTACTATCAATTCTACTATTAATTGGACAAATTAGTTTGAAAAATTTAGATCAGACTGTGGTTATATAGGAAAAATTGATGATATAACTGATTTCAAGAATTTTGAAGAACAATTGATAAATTATGTTACTAAAATGAAAAAAAATGATGGAACTGATTATACTTCTACTTCAGTTAATGCTTGTTTGACAGCTATCAATAGGCACATCGTTGAGAAAAGTTTATTCAATAATCTTGATCTCTATCATAACATATAAAAGATTATGGCAAATTGTTGATGGCAAACTTCAATCCCTTGATGAACTTGAACTTGGTGAAAAAAAAGGTGCTGATTCATTAACTGACAAAGAGATTAATTTAATATTGTCACATTCATGTACATCACCATCAAAATGGATATGGCTTAATCAACAGAGTTTTTTTTCGAAACTGCATTTTACTAGGTTTAAGAATAAGTGAACATTATAATTACAAAGAAATCACTTCAAAAAAAGATTTGATGGAGGTTATGAAGTTTACATTTATAAATCAAAAACAAACCAATGAGGATTAGCTGGTGGAGCTGCTGAAAAATTGATAATTCCATATGTAGAAGAAATTATTGGAGATTATGAATTATACTTACAAAAAATTCCATTAAATGCTGAAACAGCTTTTTATCTTCATCCATTGAAGTTTGGGACTGTATAAATAGTTGATACCAATCAAATCATATTGGACAAACTAAATTGAAGAATTGGCTTCATGAGATAACAATTGAAACAGGTATTGATCTTACAAAACATAAGATTACTACCCATACAGAGTGTAAACACTAGTAAGAAATTTAAAAATATCAGGTGCAATAGATATTGAAACAATGTCAATATCAATACACAGATCCATCAAAGGACTTGCCAGTTATGAGCAACCTAAAGATGATTTCCAACTACTAGGAATGACCAATTTAATCAACTACAATAAAAATAACTATTTAATTTAATTATAGTTTAAAAGATTATAACAATAAAAATATTAAGCATTTAATTTCTTGTTATTTACAAGTTACAAATAATAATGGAAATACAGAATATCTTGATCATGGTAGTCAAACAAGTTTCAATCAGCGAGATATTAAAAGGTAAAATTTTGTTACCACAGTATTTATAATAGAGATGACATATATCTTTAATTACTAACCAGCTAATTCAATTTTTTAGAATCTATTAAACATGACCAACAAATAAATATTAAACCTGCCAAAATTAATTGCAACACTTCAGCAGAAATAAATGGTATTAAGAAGACATTGCACAAATATTCAATAAAGGAAATTTTAATAATTGTAGTTTTAATATCACTATTAATAATAATAAGTAGTTGCCATTAAATATACAAATTGCCAAAATGTAATTAAATTAATTAAATTGATAAATTACTAATTTTTTAATTTTATGATATTTACTATGTCGCGTGCACATATGTACTAAAAATGGATCTGATTCATTTCGTCGACAATCATTTCGTCAACACCCATTTTGCCGAAAGTTTGTTTCGTCGAAAGTTCATTTCGTTGACAATCACTTCATCGACAATTATTTTGTCGACAATTATTTTGTCAACAATCATTTTGTTGAAAGTTCATTTTGTCGAAAGTTTATTTTGTTGAAAGTTCATTTTGTTGAAAGTTCATTTTGTCAAAAGTTTGTTTTGTCGAAAGTTCATTTTGTCGAAAATTATTTCGTCAATAGTTCATTCGTCGACAGTTCATTTCTACAACAATTCATGTTACTACCAATTATGTTTGGGAGAGCGTGAATTAATTGATGATAACAATTGTTTATTATGTTTATGTGGAATAGGTTTACTAACATATTAGTTTAATTAGTGGATAATTTTGGTTTTAAATGTTTATTTCTTTTATTTAGTCGTAACTAATTAAAGATTTAGAGCTATGTTTTAACACAAAATTTTAATCCATGCAATCATTGATTGACCAATCAAAATCGTGAATTTGATAACGTAAAAATAAATGAATTATTTATATTAATATGAGAGTTAATAAAAATATTCGACAAATGGTTCAAATTTAAGAAGTTGGAAGAAAGCATGCGACAAACCTTCAAAATAGTCTAATAAATTAAATTGTACTACTCGAAGATGTATTTAAAGGGTTGGTTTTCGACTTGGTTGAAAAACAACTCTCTTTCTATATAACTCTTCTCTTGACCATATCTCTCGACATAACCTTATATAGTGCAAGTCACTTAGTCCCACAACTTTTTATTGATCATTCGTTTTGCAAACTTCATAGATCTTGACTAACATTTAATTCGATCAAACCCGCCTATATAATTATTTGAATAATTGATAATAATAAAACGTTGATAAATATATTTTTTTACAAACAGCTTTGTAAATCTCAACTACTTTAATACTTACTCCAATTAACCCACCTATATAATTGTTGAATAATTGATAAACATTCATTTTGCAAACTTCATAGATCTTGACTAACATTTACTTTGATCAAACCCACCTATATAATTATTTGAATAATTGATAATAATAAAACGTTGATAAATATATTTTACAAACAGCTTCATAGATCTCAACTACTTTAATACTTACTTCGATCAAACCCGCCTATGTAACTGTTGAATAATTGATAATAATAAAACGTTAATTAAAAACATTTTACAAACAGCTTCATAGATCTCAACATTAAGACTTACTTTGATCAAACCCGCTTATAATAATAAACGTTCGTTTTGAAAACTTGATTTGCAAATAGATCTTGACTTTAACACTTACTTCGACCAAGCCCGCCTATATAATTATTTTTCTGTTGAATTTTATTTTTTTTTAAATTACAATAAAAATTATGGAATAAATTTAATCCAATGAAATGGTTGGTATCCCATATTTTGCACAACTCGAAAAAAAGTTAATATATAAGTCATAGAATTGGTATAAAAGTATCGACCAGGGAAAAGTCATGCAATGATGAAGTACCGGATATGGTCCCCTGTGTCTGGCTCCCTTAGGTGCAATGCCTCACTTTGGACCGGCTGTAAAGTCCCGTGTGCTAGGAAGGTGGAACTGATGTGGGTGGCTCATGTTGGGTGTATTGACCCCTCGTGACATGACCCTTCCTTTTGTTAATTTTATTATTTATTTTTATTTTTTAGTTAAAAGGAAACATTTTTTAAAAAATTAAAAAAGATAAAAATTCGCTAATTGATTTGATTGGTTACATTTGTAATATACAAAGATCCATCAATCAATAATATTAATAATATTATAATTAGTAGCAACGACAACAACGAATCATCGTTTGTTGAGGATGATAAGATCCAGTTTGTATAGGAGTGATCGAAGTAAGCGCTAAGACAAGATTTATAAGCTTTCAAAATATTCTAACGAACGTTTTATCAATTATTCAATAGTTTGTACAAGCATTAAGGACAAAATCTATTACTATGAACAAAATATTCTAACGAACGTTTTATCAAATATTCAATAGTCTGTATAAGTTTTAAGGACAAGATCTATTAAGTTTACAAAATATTCTAACGAACGTTTTATCAATTATCCAATAGTTTGTACAAGTGTTAAGACAAGATTTATGAAGTTTGCAAAATATTCTAACGAACGTTTTATCAATCATTCAATAGTTTGTGTAGGAGTAATCGAGGTAAGCTTTAAGGACAAGATCTATGAACAAAATATACTAACAAAGAGTTTTATATTTCTAAAAAAGAAAATGAAGGCAAAAAGTTTGAAAATGTATTCAAGGCATGAATATATATATGATGATAATCAACGAGAATAATTTGGAATTTGGGGAGTTTTAAAAGTTTAAGCAATATTAAAGATGATGTGGTAGTAGGATCGAAATGTTTTAAATAAACGTGATGTTAGAAGATCAAAATTCACTCATGATGATCTTGAAGAAATTATATTATTAGTATTACTATTTATTAAATGCTACACAATAACAAACACTAAAAAAGAAGAGATAAATTTCAAATGTAAAAAATAAGAATAAAATTACACTGTACAAATATACATATATATATGCATTGATTTAATTGGAAAATTTCTCATAATAAATAAATAAATAATATATCATAATAATAATCCCATTAATTTATTAATTACATATTATACTAAACCATCATATAAATTTAATGCTTGAATGATCGTTGGATCTTGTTTTGAACCTTCTTTAAACTCATCTATACTTAATTTACCATCTTTATTCTAAATGTAAAAATAATAATAATAGATATGGCGGAGAAGGTAAGTGGTTATATATATTAAATATATATTAGTTATATGTATGATTTAAGATATCATGTATAATATAATATATCAATCATTATTCATTTGTTTGATCTTTTATATATATTAACCAATAAAAAGTTACCTTATCCATTGTATTAAATATTTTATTTACACGTTTCTCAGGTGTATCTTCATCAGCTGGTAATTTTACCATACTCCCAACCATTTTATAAATAGCCTCAACAATTTTTAACATTTCTTCATATGTTATAAATCCATCACTATCAAGATCATACAATTGGAATGCCCCTATGTAATTTATTATATATAATGATATCATTAGATGAATATTGTACAAATGAAAAAAAATATACAATTACAAAAAAATACATGATAATTTTTCATCCAATGCTCCTCTTGAAGTCACTGATAGTGCACATATAAATTCTTTGAAATCAACCTTTCCATTTTTATTTTGATCAAATACATCAAAAACATAATCTGCAAATTTTGAAGGATCACCATGTGGAAAGAATTGTTTATAGATTTTTTGAAATTCACCTTTGCTAAGTTCACCCTTGGGGCAATCCTTGAGAAATCCTTTGTACCTTTTACAATGATAATAATAATTATTATTAAATGAATTATTTTATTTGGTTAAATGATTGATTAATTTACCATTCTTGAAGTTCATTTGTTTTAACTTTATAAATAATAAGATTTTTTAGTTAATTATATAGTTGGTTTGTAAAAAAGGCGAGTTGAATTGAATAATTTATACACCTACAATAAGTGCAATTCCGAAGCTCATTGAGTTCATTAGCATTAAGTTTACTATTGGATTTTCCCATATTTAAATAATTTTATTAATTTTATTTAAAAAGGTAAAATTCTGAGAATGGCATTTTATTTCGGGGAATAACAGTGCAGATCGTCTATAATTAAAAGTTGCTCATAATTAGGAGTCGAATGTCTTTAAAATATTAAAACAAAATTGTTATAACATTTCAAAAATGAAAATAATAAGTTAGTGACTCTAGCTTCAAAACTTATCGGGTTAGATTTTTCTCGACTAAAAATTGGTTGAGAGCATTTTTGAAAATAATTTAAATATATATATTAATATATATACATTTCTAAATTTCGTGTAACAAATTTTTTTTCTTGGTGCAGGTCATCTGAATTAATCCTGAAAAGTAATTAGGGTCGGGCATTTTTTACACATTATTATTAATATTAACAAAATTTTCTGGAAGTTGCAAGATATCAACAAAAAAACTTTGTTAATATTAAAAATAAAGGCAGAAAAATCATGTCATTAAATTGATTCATTAGAATTCATAGACGGATCATCAATTAATATTATTTCTCTTTTTTCTTTTAATGTCGATATATTTTTCACTTTAATATGTTGTAATTTATTTATAAAACTATACATAAAGCGAAGTTTCTTTCGATAAACCGATATTATTTGTCTTATTGAGTTATATGTGTGTGGAACCCTCGTCTTAACATTTAAGTGAAACAATAGGAATATTCGTCATATTGAGTTGATTTTATTGATGAATGAATAGGGAAACTAGAAAAACTTCGTTATAACAAAAATTCGTTTTATCGAGTTACGTCTTATCGAGTTCTGACTGTAGACATGTGGAAAATTTTTGTTTTGAATAGTTTGTGTTACAAATTTCGGTGTGTAACTGGTGCAATTTCTACAAATTTAGATATCATCTGCAGAAAATCACTAATGTGTAGTTATCACTGTGCTATATCATGGGATTTCGAGAACTTTATTCCCTCTTTTCCTCTTGTAGTTTAACATTCACCTTCATATATCATTTAAGATAAACATTCAATTCAATTCGATTCAATTTAATTCAAAAAAGCATGAATTTTTATGTAACAACAATAAATAATATTTTGAAACGTCAAAGTAATAATGTTCTTCCAAATTCCAAAAAACTTGCATTCACTTCTTTAATGAAAAGTTTTCATTGTTCTGCTAATTTAAGAAATGTTTCTCCTGCAACGAATTCTTCACAAATACATATATTACTTCTTGGTAGTCCGGTATGTTACGTTAGAAGCATGCGCATTGTTTATAAATCTTTTGTTTGATAAATTCAATGAATTAAATACCAATTCGCAACAGATGTTTTATAATTTAAAAATTTTGGTTTTTTATAATGCATGTCCATTATTGGTTTAAAAGGGGTCAGGAAAAGGAACCCAATCATCTAGAATAAAAAAAAATTTTAACATTTCTACTATTTCAAGTGGTGACATTCTTCGTCAGAATATAGCCCATGGCACAAAAATTGGTGAAATTGCTGGAAAAGAAATTGAACGTGGAGGTGAGAGATAGTACACAAGATTATATACACAACAGCAATAAATAATTTATTAGATATGTATGCACATTTTCGTCCTTCTTAACAATATTGACTTATATATTTATGTATTTATAAACTCTTAGCATATGTTTCTGATGATATTATGATTGAACTTATAACCAATGAACTTTCTACTCTTAAAAATGAGGTATATTTGATCAATAATATCGTTCAGTTGTCTTATTTCACGATAATGTTATTTATATATATTTGTTTAACTTAAAAAAAAAAAATAAGAATTGGCTGTTAGATGGATTTCCGAGGACCATAAATCAAGCAATTGCTTTAGACAATGACTTAATCTTAAATAATCAGCCATTGAATATGGTTATTAATCTTCATGTGCCTGAAGAAGTTATTTTGCAGAGAATAATCGGTATGCATATAATAACAATAACAGCAACAATGATGTTTCAATAATAACTGATCATATACTTTATTATATTTTTTTCTTCAATTAAATTAAGATCGATGGGTTCATATATCTTCAGGACGTGTATATAATTTAAGTTATAATCCGCCAAAAATACCTGGATTAGACGACGTTACACGTGAAAGATTATCCAAACGTCCAGATGACAATCCAGTGTGTTGTTATTATATTTTTTTGAAATAAAAATAAATTATTTAATAATGTTGTTAATAATTTTTCTTATTTATATTTGCAGGAAGTATTTAAGATCCGGCTTCAAAAATATCATGAGTTAACAGAGCCTTTGCTGGAATATTATTCAAAACGTAACATATTGACAACATGTAGTGGATGTACAAGTGATGAAATTTATCCAAAAATTAAATATGAACTTATTAATAGATTTGGGATTGGTCATTTAATCAAAGAAAAGCTTCCCGAAGATGAAAATGTTTTAGATGCTGTTAATTTAAATTGAAGAGGAAAAAATCATATATATATATTAATATATTGATTATTGGATTTATTGTATTGTATATAGGGGACACGATAAGCATTTTTTTTTACAAATAAATTTATAATAAATAAGCTATAATTACATTATGAATGATTAATAAATTCTAATTACAGCAAGTAAATAAATAAATAAATTATTATAATTATATGAATTACATTAAAAAAATCTTTGCTATTTTCAAAGTCAATTAAAAAGGAAAGAAATGGGATCAATTAATTTTACTAAAAATAGTAGGTTTTCCTGTATATTCACCCGCCTCTTTGCTTTTGGCTTTAAAGTTTTCCATAATTTCTTTAACTTGTGATCTATCTAAATCATCTCTTTTGGATAGTATATCTTCAATAAGTTTTAATGGAACATCACCATATGCTTTTTTCAGATCATAATAATCAATAAATATTGTTTTACGTGAACTTTCTAATAATGTATGAATCCTGCTTAATGCATTGAATATCACTTTGTATTGTTGTGCCGGGATAACCTGTTGAAAAAATTCAAATGCCAATGTATCATCATTTTTTATTCGTGTAATACAATCTGGTTTCTTGAACTTGGCTCCTTTATTACGCATTGCTTCAATATTCGCTATGACAAATCTTTCTCCTAAACTTAACATTGTCTTATTAAGAAGATATGGGTGCATACGTGTTTGAAAATCATTTGCGTAATCTTTAATTGTTTCAATAATTACCAACATAAAAGTGTTCTGATACCAATCCTCCAAATAAAATTGATTAAAAAGTTTCTTTAAATCGTTATATACAACATCTACCAATGTGCTAATACAACTATCTGATATTCCCATAAATCCATCCATTGCTAAACGTAGATTATCATTTATCTGATTTCGATATTTTTCTGAAAGTAAAGGCTCTAATCTTTTTACCACATCTTCAGTAAATTCTGCGCATCTTAACTGATCATTAGCTAAAGCAATGCAATATTCAACAAAACCTTCTTGAGTTTCCTCTGGTTTTTCAATATGTTTTTTAAGTTCTGTTACTAACAAACTTTTCCATGTATTTTGTGTATCAATCATTGCTGTACTACACTCCTTCACCACATCTGCTAAAATTTTACCCTGTCCTGATTCTGCCGCAACATCTATTTGTTGATTAACCATTTGAAACATAATCACTGAACCAGACAAACAAAACAAATTATTTGCACCAACTTCTGGCTCTTTGACACGATTAGTAAATTCACTAATTTCTGTGCTCATTAAATTTGTTATCCATTCATCAAGTCTGATACGTATCAATTTAAGATAGTCATTTACCAGGTCCTGTTCATTTCCATCAAGTAATGGCGGTTCTAAAATATCTTCAGAAATGCGCATCTCTTTATTCATTTTTTTGTAATATTGCCTGATCCAATTGATTAGACGTAGGATAGTACCTGCATCGGGATCTGATTGAACAAGTTTATTAAGCATGTCATATACATGTCTGTGATATGCTAAAACAAAAACTGAGAATATGCCATATTTTTTAGGAAAAAGTGGAACTATTTCTTGATCTACCAATGCTAAATCATTGAATATAAAGTTCATCTCTTCTAATAAAGTCATAGGTTCATTTTGAAATTCATTGTAAAATGCTTCAAATAACTCTGAAATCGAATCATTTAATTTATCTTTAAATTTGCTCCTATAAGACCTAATAACTCGTGGGCTAGTTTGAATAGATTTGAATTTAGAAGCGAGATCTTGATAACTATGCCTTGCATGTTCAGCTGCAGTTGCACGTTCATCCGTACGTTCCTCTATTTCAATTATTTTAACAAGTTTAACTATCACAGGCCTTCTACCGTTTCTAACCAATTCTATCATATTCTTTGCAATATTCCAAATATAATCCTCAAAATCTAAAACTAATTCGTCCAACTTTTTAAAATATTGTTTCAAAGTAATAACATCATCTTCTTGAGAAGAATTGTTTGCTTGATACATTGTATAATCTCGAAATCTTTGAAGTTGAAAAATTTGATAATGGACAAATAATAAATTTTCTGCTGGTCCGAGTATATTTTGTTTGTCTTGTTGCAACATATTTTGAATTTGTTCAACTACTACATACATTTCTTGTAATTTTTGAACAGTTTCTTGCGTTGCAACAAAGTTCTTATGTATTTGTGAAATCTGGTTTTTTTTCGAAAAGAATACAACAATATAATAATATTTACTAAAATGTATAAATAATGTGTATATATATATATTCAAACATTTTTACCTTATTAATCCTAGGAAAATCTTGAATCATATTTTGTGCCTCCGAACATAAACGATCAATCGTTTTCATATTTTCCCTAATAGTAAGCATTTTTTTTTTTTGCATTTGTTAAGGCATCAACTCCTTCTTGAGTAGTGTCCAATTGTAATTTAACACCAGTTTTAAGTTGTGCATCAATGGAAGCCTTTTCTATAGCGAATCTTTTACGTATCAAGCTAGTTTTAACCAAATCGTCTGGAGATCTTAAAAGCTCTGTAATTCGAGCAATTGCTGCATCAACAGCATCACTAGAAGATTCCATTAATTTGGAAGTTTTAGTATTCATTTTTTTTTAAAAAAATTTTGTGTAATTAATCAATCATATGCTCCTCACATACGATTTTGTCACAATAATTCATATATATTAATATATACAACTCTAAATTTTATTATCTTTGCAATGAAATACACATAGGAATGTAATTTCCAAAGTAACTTTTATTTGAGGTATTTATAAATTTTAAACCAGTTAAACAAAATTTTCAGTGGGTGAAATTAATTGTTATCACATATCATATAATGTGATCAATTTTCTTAGATATCACTTAACTTTGATGAATAACGAAAATGAATCAACCTAATACTTCAACATCAGCTACAATAACAGATGATGATTTAACGAATTCATTTTACCAAATTATGGTTTTTCAGCACCTACGAATCTTCATTTGGTTGATAAACCTTTTAGAAACCTACATTATAAAACATCAAAAAAATTAAAAAGCCTTGAGCAAATATTAGCAGCTGAAAGAAACCAAAATGCCACTTTGAATGTTCCAACTTGTAAGTTCGATTTCTTTTTATTAATGATTATTGGAATTAAGAATAATAAAAATTGTTAAATATTGCAGATTCTAATATAGAAGCACCACCTTCAATATTTCCACAAAAGAAGTACTGTGATTTAACAGGATTAGAAGTAAATATAGTGTTCCTATAATTAACATTAACATAATAAAATAATTGGCTCCTGGTGTTGTTCAAGAATATTCAAGGTTGAGAAATGCTTGCTGTTGTCTTGAGGTAATGATAATATATAAAAAACACATAATAATAGTAATTTTTTTGATTAATTTATAATCAATCCAAAAAAGAATTTCACATTAATATTAGTGTTACTTAAAATTATCAAAACTGCAATGATTGATGTAAATCTTACCAATAAAATAACCTTATCTAACAATTTGCAATTCAAAGTTTTTTTTATTGAAAAGTTGTTAAAGTTGTTAATTTGAACGCATTCTTTAAACATCTTTGAAAAAAAAACCACAAAATGTCTGATTCAGAAATCGATCTTCCAAAGGATGCTGCTGCTTATCTTAAGAAATTGCAGGAGAGACCACTTGTGATCCCTGAAATTGATTTCACTGTTTACGAAATTGGTGATGGTAATAGGGTTTCTACCCTGGAACGATATTGCAAAGGTTTGTTCACTAAGCATTAAAAAAAGTAGTGATTCCAATGAATTGTGTGTGTGTATATATATGTAAATAGTTACTTGACAATACGAAAAAGCTTAATGGTGTTCAGTTTCAACTCTATCCTTTTCAACAGAACTTTTTTAAGTGTTCACATTTGATACAACAAATATATAAATATTAGGAACTATGTTGCCATCAGACCTTAAACAAGTTTTGGAATATCTTTCATTAATTTCATCATTCAACTTGTATTTAATTATTCGCTCACTCAGACGTTCAAGCTCCCGCTGTTCAAAAACCAACACCTGAAGAATTCTTTTCAGAAGCAGATCCTTCCAAACCCGATATCGCATTTTTGAAGAATCATTTTTATCGTGAAGGAAGAATCACAGAAGAACAAGCTTTGTTTATCATTAACAAAGGGACTGAAATATTAAAGCAAGAACCAAATTTACTAGAAGTTGATGCTCCAATAACCGGTACTTAAATAAATCTTTATTATCATTATCATCATTGTTGTTGTTGCTGTTATTAATGTTGTTATTATTATTTACATATTTATTTAATAATTATTTATTAACATATATTTAACTTTAATAATATAGTCTGTGGTGATATTCATGGTCAATACTATGATTTGATGAAATTATTTGAAGTTGGCGGTAATCCTGCCGAAACACGCTACCTCTTCCTCGGTGATTATGTTGATAGAGGTTATTTTTCCATCGAGGTCTGTAAATAATTATAATGATAATATTAATAATTATTATTGAAAAAAAAATTTATATATTGTTATTATTTATTTGCTGTCATCCAGTGTGTTCTTTATTTATGGGCATTAAAAATATGGTACCCAAATACATTATTTTTATTGCGTGGTAACCATGAATGTCGTCACTTGACAGATTATTTCACTTTCAAATTGGAATGTAAGTATATTATTATATTACAAAATTTCTTTTACCCAGACGAAGTTACTTTTGATTAAAATATTTCTGATTGTTTTATTCCTGTATATATATATATATATAGGTAAACATAAATATTCTGAACAGGTATATGAGGCATGCATGGAATCATTTTGCGCTCTTCCGCTCGCCGCCATAATGAATAAACAATTTCTTTGTATTCATGGTGGTTTATCACCAGATTTGGTTACTTTAGATGATTTGCGTTCTGTAAGTAGATTGATTGTTCATACCTGAATTTAAATTTTTCGAATAATTTTTAACAATTTTATTATCGTTGTTACTATCATTATTGTAATGAACATTTTTGACTTTGATAGATTAATAGATTTAGAGAACCTCCAACAAATGGGTTAATGTGTGACTTATTGTGGGCTGATCCATTAGAAGAATTTGGACAAGAAAAAACAAATGAAGGTTTTATACATAATCATGTTAGAGGATGTTCTTATTTCTTTAGGTATAATCAATTTGCTTGAAAGTTTTTTTTTTTAAAATAAAAAAAAAATCTAACTTTTGAGGGAACCATATTAGTTATCTGGCAGCCTGCAACTTTTTAGAAAAAAACGGATTATTGTCTATAATCCGTGCTCATGAAGCTCAAGATGCGGGGTAATTATTAAAAAATTTTTTTTTTCCTTTTAAATCATAAATTTTAATCGACTTATTTTTTTAACAATGTTTCTTTTTATAGATATCGAATGTACCGAAAAACGAAATCTACCGGTTTTCCCTCTGTCATGACAATTTTTTCAGCTCCTAATTATTTAGAT
>CAUDNR010004137.1:14063-41107 GCA_958430865.1 Entrophospora sp. SA101 | reverse complement strand
ATACTGCCATAGGAAGGGATAAATAATATTATAACCAAATCAATAGATTTGTGTGAGACGGAATTTTTGATCTCACAATGTAAATATTATTTAGAATTAGTAATTAGTTAATAAGCATATTATTGGAGAATAGAATAGCACAAATTACATTATTTGTACTGCCTCAAGAGGTATAAATACACTTGGTTTTAGACCAAGTTAAATGTAATCTTCATAATAATCAACTAATAACTCCTAACACTCTAATAAATATATAACCTTTACATAAAATAGTTTTTGACCATATTAACTACTAACCTAGTGTGATTGATTCCCAGTTCTTTTAATGATTAATGGTTTGGCCAACCCTTAATTATTAGTTGGGAACTCTTTTAATTATTAAACATATTGCCAAGGGGACACCTTTGGAATATAAATGGATACACCAACTTAGGGGTCTTTTATCTAGACTTCAAGTTGTAAGATAAAAGAGTTATTGGTTGTAATTCAGAGGCTTTAGGAAAACCAGACATGTGCCATAGGTAAGCTATCTAGATTAAGGCAAGTTAATGCTTGATTGTGGTGTGTACTGTATGTTTTCATTTTATGACACATTAGACTGGAATGCTCAGGAATAATTCATTGTGGATATAAAATTGCAGATCCTAAGTGGTGCTCTAAAGCAGATTATGATGAGATTCAGCTTACCTGCAAGCCACATGTTTCAATAGCTCCTATGGGAAACTGGACATTCACAAAATAAATACACACAGGGGTGCCATACACATGTTCATACAATAATAATGAAAAATCTTCTTAAACTGGTACTTCTTTTGTTTAATATCTACTCTTTTGTTTGCCTTTTGTTTCTTATTATTGTTATAAGTATAGGTTCACTCAATTTAGTTTTCAATAATATTAATACAAGGTTTATCCATTTGTTAAGTAGTTTTTTTTCCATTTGCCATCAGTAATAAGATTGTATATCCAAATAATGCTTCGATTCAGCTTGGAATAGATTCAGAAAGTATATATGGAGTTTATGTTATTCACACTTGTTTTAAAGAACTTTTTTCTGGTTTAGAAAATGAAATATTATATAAGCCGTGAGTATTTTTGTAACTTTTAAACAGTAAAATGTGTTGTTTTGTTACATATTATATACTTGATAATGTTGAAATTCCTTCTGATTAAAGAGGTGAAGTGATTCTATCATCTGTTGAAATATCACAGAGATGAAGAAAAGCAACTAATCATTATGAGCAAAAGGCTGATGGTGTATTTTTAATGTGTTTAAATAACTGTTTGTTAGAAGTTGGCCATCTTGAGATAAGTGGGGGTATGGTCATCAAGAGCCACCTAAGTCAACATGGGATCATGTTAAAGGGGCTGTTGGTGCAACCACCAAGTGTCACACAAGTTCCGTACTTTAAGTGTTGGTTCATCATTAATCTCCTGCATCAATTTTAACAAATTTTGACTTATGTGACTTAGAAAATATGAATATATACTTTTTCATATTTTTGAAAATATTCTACTTCATCAGAAGCATTCCTTCTAGCTAAATGAGGTTGATGTGATATACAATGAATTGAGGACATAAAAGGATTGATTTTTTTTAACCTTGTAGCAACACCAGTTTGATTTCCTGTCATATTAGAAGCCACATCACTTCCAAAATGAATTATTTTGTGATGTGATATTTCATTTGAAGTACAAAATGATAGGATTTGATTATAAATATTACCTGCAGTGGTAGTTTCTAGATTAATCATAACCAAATATCTCATATAGGGAATATTATTAACAATATATTTTCCTACAATTGCTAAATATTTACTATCATCAATACTGTTAGCTTCATCAATCATTATACTCCAATAAATTGAGGAATTCAATTCTTCAAAAAGGGATTTTTTTATTACAGAGGCTATACTATCCAAAAAATCAATAATGGATTTAAAATTTGTATGGCTTCCATATGTTGATCTAGAAGTAGATGTTTCTTCTAAAGTAGCAGGTTTCAGAGTAGAAGTTTTTTCACTAATTGTTAATTGATTATTATTTTCAAACTGTAATGTCATTAATTTACATAATTCAGGATAAATATGAGAGTAAATTTATTTTGCTTAGATAAAAAATAAACATTTTCATTAATGAAATAATTGCTGTTTGTTTTTTATTTAATTCATTTGAAAGTTGTGATTCTGACATTTTTAAATGAATTAATTGTAATAAAAATTTGTGCTTTTTTAATTTAGATTTTTTATCAGTTTGAAACATAGAGTATCAAAAAACATCTTGTATTTATAGTATTTTATTGGAATTAATTATACCTGAAAACATTAATGATTTATTGTTAATAAATGGGTAATAAATAAAAGTATTTTGTTTATTTAGAATTATAACAGTAAACACCAATGATTTATTTTTGTAAAATAGTAATTTTACATATCACAGGGAAATCAATAAATAAATCGAAAATGATTTATGAAAGTTGCACACAAATAAAATCGATCAAGTATTCAAACCGGTACAAATTCATATTTTTATTCAATCACCAATAAAATAATTGACTCGCAGAAAATATCTCAAACAATGGAGAAATAAATATTCTAGCATTCTAAAATGTAACAAACCTTTAATTCTGAGATTTAATTTAAATGAAGGAATTTAAATGATTGGATCACTTTAGAAAATAATTCTAAAAGAAGGTTCAAGTAATACATTTAATAGAATAAATCAAGGTTTCAAAGAAATCGAGAACTAGATGATAGAACCTTTAACATGTATAAATAATGATGTAATTTTCTTAACTTCATGTAATCATCATAAAATATCATCATAATCATCTTTTAATCATCATAATAAATAACACCGTCCTTGACCTTGACCTTGTTGTCTTCAAATATTATATTTTATATTTGTCTCCATTATTTTTATTATTTTTTATTTCTTTTCTTTTCTTTTAATGAGGTAATATTTAATAAATTTTATTTAGTAGTTTTGGAGATGTACCTGACTTGGTAGCAAAGAGGAAAACGGCTAGAAGGACACCCACCAAAGAAACATGATCAGGATACATAGTGCAAAATCTAAAGAAGATATTGTTTAGTATTTCTTAGTATAAGAAATTGTTTAATGATGGTAAAAGATAGTTTTGAGATTAAAGCATTAATATACATTCGCGGAAATTGTTGTTATAATTTAGTATAAATAAATTGGAAGAAATTGTATTAACATTGTTGGCACATCATCCATCATAAATAAAATCTAGAGATTTGTGTGAGACGCGGATTTCGATCTCGCAGTATTCAAAAAAAAAAATAATAATTTATTAAAAAATCAATAATAAATAAAAGTATTTTGTTTATTTTTGCATTCAAAAAAATAGAATTATAACTGAAATCATCAATGATTTATTGTTAATAAAAAAGGAAAGTATGTATACCTGAAGACATCAGCAATTTATTAACAAAAAATGGAATTATCTATACTTTGTTGCACAAATTTTTCTGCACAATTAAATTATTGGCCAGATTAAATGTAACGCACTCAATTTCCAACACTGGACGTGCTAGTGAACTTTTATATAATAACATGTTACTTCTAACAAATTTTAAAACGAGTATATAGCAAGATTGGAGTAAGTTTTCGATTGTTTTAGAACACTTAATTGACGATCCGTCTATGAATCAGTGAAAATTGACCGAAAAAAAACTAATCGGTAACCTTTTATAAAAAGAGTTACTATACTTTTGTCTTGCAAGATAAATTTTTTTTGTGTACATTAATAAAATAAATCTCAGAGAACATATTTATATGTATTTTTTATTGACTTTTAATTATGTAAAAAAAAATTTTTTTTTCTCTTTATGATGTGTTGATTTTTAGAATTTTGTTATTGAAAAAAATCTGATTTTTGTAAAATTTATTATTTCTTACTATTACGTTGATACGTATATTATAAATAAAAAAATGCTTGTAATAATAATTCCACAAATATGTATTTATGCTTTATCTATCTATGTTTCATTCTATGTCTGACTAGAGTCACTCTCTAATAAATCGATAAATAAAGCAAAAATATCAACAAAAAAACTTTGTTAATATTAAAAATAAAGGCAGAAAAATCATGTCATTAAATTGATTCATTAGAATTCATAGACGGATCATCAATTAATATTATTTCTCTTTTTTCTTTTAATGTCGATATATTTTTCACTTTAATATGTTGTAATTTATTTATAAAACTATACATAAAGCGAAGTTTCTTTCGATAAACCGATATTATTTGTCTTATTGAGTTATATGTGTGTGGAACCCTCGTCTTAACATTTAAGTGAAACAATAGGAATATTCGTCATATTGAGTTGATTTTATTGATGAATGAATAGGGAAACTAGAAAAACTTCGTTATAACAAAAATTCGTTTTATCGAGTTACGTCTTATCGAGTTCTGACTGTAGACATGTGGAAAATTTTTGTTTTGAATAGTTTGTGTTACAAATTTCGGTGTGTAACTGGTGCAATTTCTACAAATTTAGATATCATCTGCAGAAAATCACTAATGTGTAGTTATCACTGTGCTATATCATGGGATTTCGAGAACTTTATTCCCTCTTTTCCTCTTGTAGTTTAACATTCACCTTCATATATCATTTAAGATAAACATTCAATTCAATTCGATTCAATTTAATTCAAAAAAGCATGAATTTTTATGTAACAACAATAAATAATATTTTGAAACGTCAAAGTAATAATGTTCTTCCAAATTCCAAAAAACTTGCATTCACTTCTTTAATGAAAAGTTTTCATTGTTCTGCTAATTTAAGAAATGTTTCTCCTGCAACGAATTCTTCACAAATACATATATTACTTCTTGGTAGTCCGGTATGTTACGTTAGAAGCATGCGCATTGTTTATAAATCTTTTGTTTGATAAATTCAATGAATTAAATACCAATTCGCAACAGATGTTTTATAATTTAAAAATTTTGGTTTTTTATAATGCATGTCCATTATTGGTTTAAAAGGGGTCAGGAAAAGGAACCCAATCATCTAGAATAAAAAAAAATTTTAACATTTCTACTATTTCAAGTGGTGACATTCTTCGTCAGAATATAGCCCATGGCACAAAAATTGGTGAAATTGCTGGAAAAGAAATTGAACGTGGAGGTGAGAGATAGTACACAAGATTATATACACAACAGCAATAAATAATTTATTAGATATGTATGCACATTTTCGTCCTTCTTAACAATATTGACTTATATATTTATGTATTTATAAACTCTTAGCATATGTTTCTGATGATATTATGATTGAACTTATAACCAATGAACTTTCTACTCTTAAAAATGAGGTATATTTGATCAATAATATCGTTCAGTTGTCTTATTTCACGATAATGTTATTTATATATATTTGTTTAACTTAAAAAAAAAAAATAAGAATTGGCTGTTAGATGGATTTCCGAGGACCATAAATCAAGCAATTGCTTTAGACAATGACTTAATCTTAAATAATCAGCCATTGAATATGGTTATTAATCTTCATGTGCCTGAAGAAGTTATTTTGCAGAGAATAATCGGTATGCATATAATAACAATAACAGCAACAATGATGTTTCAATAATAACTGATCATATACTTTATTATATTTTTTTCTTCAATTAAATTAAGATCGATGGGTTCATATATCTTCAGGACGTGTATATAATTTAAGTTATAATCCGCCAAAAATACCTGGATTAGACGACGTTACACGTGAAAGATTATCCAAACGTCCAGATGACAATCCAGTGTGTTGTTATTATATTTTTTTGAAATAAAAATAAATTATTTAATAATGTTGTTAATAATTTTTCTTATTTATATTTGCAGGAAGTATTTAAGATCCGGCTTCAAAAATATCATGAGTTAACAGAGCCTTTGCTGGAATATTATTCAAAACGTAACATATTGACAACATGTAGTGGATGTACAAGTGATGAAATTTATCCAAAAATTAAATATGAACTTATTAATAGATTTGGGATTGGTCATTTAATCAAAGAAAAGCTTCCCGAAGATGAAAATGTTTTAGATGCTGTTAATTTAAATTGAAGAGGAAAAAATCATATATATATATTAATATATTGATTATTGGATTTATTGTATTGTATATAGGGGACACGATAAGCATTTTTTTTTACAAATAAATTTATAATAAATAAGCTATAATTACATTATGAATGATTAATAAATTCTAATTACAGCAAGTAAATAAATAAATAAATTATTATAATTATATGAATTACATTAAAAAAATCTTTGCTATTTTCAAAGTCAATTAAAAAGGAAAGAAATGGGATCAATTAATTTTACTAAAAATAGTAGGTTTTCCTGTATATTCACCCGCCTCTTTGCTTTTGGCTTTAAAGTTTTCCATAATTTCTTTAACTTGTGATCTATCTAAATCATCTCTTTTGGATAGTATATCTTCAATAAGTTTTAATGGAACATCACCATATGCTTTTTTCAGATCATAATAATCAATAAATATTGTTTTACGTGAACTTTCTAATAATGTATGAATCCTGCTTAATGCATTGAATATCACTTTGTATTGTTGTGCCGGGATAACCTGTTGAAAAAATTCAAATGCCAATGTATCATCATTTTTTATTCGTGTAATACAATCTGGTTTCTTGAACTTGGCTCCTTTATTACGCATTGCTTCAATATTCGCTATGACAAATCTTTCTCCTAAACTTAACATTGTCTTATTAAGAAGATATGGGTGCATACGTGTTTGAAAATCATTTGCGTAATCTTTAATTGTTTCAATAATTACCAACATAAAAGTGTTCTGATACCAATCCTCCAAATAAAATTGATTAAAAAGTTTCTTTAAATCGTTATATACAACATCTACCAATGTGCTAATACAACTATCTGATATTCCCATAAATCCATCCATTGCTAAACGTAGATTATCATTTATCTGATTTCGATATTTTTCTGAAAGTAAAGGCTCTAATCTTTTTACCACATCTTCAGTAAATTCTGCGCATCTTAACTGATCATTAGCTAAAGCAATGCAATATTCAACAAAACCTTCTTGAGTTTCCTCTGGTTTTTCAATATGTTTTTTAAGTTCTGTTACTAACAAACTTTTCCATGTATTTTGTGTATCAATCATTGCTGTACTACACTCCTTCACCACATCTGCTAAAATTTTACCCTGTCCTGATTCTGCCGCAACATCTATTTGTTGATTAACCATTTGAAACATAATCACTGAACCAGACAAACAAAACAAATTATTTGCACCAACTTCTGGCTCTTTGACACGATTAGTAAATTCACTAATTTCTGTGCTCATTAAATTTGTTATCCATTCATCAAGTCTGATACGTATCAATTTAAGATAGTCATTTACCAGGTCCTGTTCATTTCCATCAAGTAATGGCGGTTCTAAAATATCTTCAGAAATGCGCATCTCTTTATTCATTTTTTTGTAATATTGCCTGATCCAATTGATTAGACGTAGGATAGTACCTGCATCGGGATCTGATTGAACAAGTTTATTAAGCATGTCATATACATGTCTGTGATATGCTAAAACAAAAACTGAGAATATGCCATATTTTTTAGGAAAAAGTGGAACTATTTCTTGATCTACCAATGCTAAATCATTGAATATAAAGTTCATCTCTTCTAATAAAGTCATAGGTTCATTTTGAAATTCATTGTAAAATGCTTCAAATAACTCTGAAATCGAATCATTTAATTTATCTTTAAATTTGCTCCTATAAGACCTAATAACTCGTGGGCTAGTTTGAATAGATTTGAATTTAGAAGCGAGATCTTGATAACTATGCCTTGCATGTTCAGCTGCAGTTGCACGTTCATCCGTACGTTCCTCTATTTCAATTATTTTAACAAGTTTAACTATCACAGGCCTTCTACCGTTTCTAACCAATTCTATCATATTCTTTGCAATATTCCAAATATAATCCTCAAAATCTAAAACTAATTCGTCCAACTTTTTAAAATATTGTTTCAAAGTAATAACATCATCTTCTTGAGAAGAATTGTTTGCTTGATACATTGTATAATCTCGAAATCTTTGAAGTTGAAAAATTTGATAATGGACAAATAATAAATTTTCTGCTGGTCCGAGTATATTTTGTTTGTCTTGTTGCAACATATTTTGAATTTGTTCAACTACTACATACATTTCTTGTAATTTTTGAACAGTTTCTTGCGTTGCAACAAAGTTCTTATGTATTTGTGAAATCTGGTTTTTTTTCGAAAAGAATACAACAATATAATAATATTTACTAAAATGTATAAATAATGTGTATATATATATATTCAAACATTTTTACCTTATTAATCCTAGGAAAATCTTGAATCATATTTTGTGCCTCCGAACATAAACGATCAATCGTTTTCATATTTTCCCTAATAGTAAGCATTTTTTTTTTTGCATTTGTTAAGGCATCAACTCCTTCTTGAGTAGTGTCCAATTGTAATTTAACACCAGTTTTAAGTTGTGCATCAATGGAAGCCTTTTCTATAGCGAATCTTTTACGTATCAAGCTAGTTTTAACCAAATCGTCTGGAGATCTTAAAAGCTCTGTAATTCGAGCAATTGCTGCATCAACAGCATCACTAGAAGATTCCATTAATTTGGAAGTTTTAGTATTCATTTTTTTTTAAAAAAATTTTGTGTAATTAATCAATCATATGCTCCTCACATACGATTTTGTCACAATAATTCATATATATTAATATATACAACTCTAAATTTTATTATCTTTGCAATGAAATACACATAGGAATGTAATTTCCAAAGTAACTTTTATTTGAGGTATTTATAAATTTTAAACCAGTTAAACAAAATTTTCAGTGGGTGAAATTAATTGTTATCACATATCATATAATGTGATCAATTTTCTTAGATATCACTTAACTTTGATGAATAACGAAAATGAATCAACCTAATACTTCAACATCAGCTACAATAACAGATGATGATTTAACGAATTCATTTTACCAAATTATGGTTTTTCAGCACCTACGAATCTTCATTTGGTTGATAAACCTTTTAGAAACCTACATTATAAAACATCAAAAAAATTAAAAAGCCTTGAGCAAATATTAGCAGCTGAAAGAAACCAAAATGCCACTTTGAATGTTCCAACTTGTAAGTTCGATTTCTTTTTATTAATGATTATTGGAATTAAGAATAATAAAAATTGTTAAATATTGCAGATTCTAATATAGAAGCACCACCTTCAATATTTCCACAAAAGAAGTACTGTGATTTAACAGGATTAGAAGTAAATATAGTGTTCCTATAATTAACATTAACATAATAAAATAATTGGCTCCTGGTGTTGTTCAAGAATATTCAAGGTTGAGAAATGCTTGCTGTTGTCTTGAGGTAATGATAATATATAAAAAACACATAATAATAGTAATTTTTTTGATTAATTTATAATCAATCCAAAAAAGAATTTCACATTAATATTAGTGTTACTTAAAATTATCAAAACTGCAATGATTGATGTAAATCTTACCAATAAAATAACCTTATCTAACAATTTGCAATTCAAAGTTTTTTTTATTGAAAAGTTGTTAAAGTTGTTAATTTGAACGCATTCTTTAAACATCTTTGAAAAAAAAACCACAAAATGTCTGATTCAGAAATCGATCTTCCAAAGGATGCTGCTGCTTATCTTAAGAAATTGCAGGAGAGACCACTTGTGATCCCTGAAATTGATTTCACTGTTTACGAAATTGGTGATGGTAATAGGGTTTCTACCCTGGAACGATATTGCAAAGGTTTGTTCACTAAGCATTAAAAAAAGTAGTGATTCCAATGAATTGTGTGTGTGTATATATATGTAAATAGTTACTTGACAATACGAAAAAGCTTAATGGTGTTCAGTTTCAACTCTATCCTTTTCAACAGAACTTTTTTAAGTGTTCACATTTGATACAACAAATATATAAATATTAGGAACTATGTTGCCATCAGACCTTAAACAAGTTTTGGAATATCTTTCATTAATTTCATCATTCAACTTGTATTTAATTATTCGCTCACTCAGACGTTCAAGCTCCCGCTGTTCAAAAACCAACACCTGAAGAATTCTTTTCAGAAGCAGATCCTTCCAAACCCGATATCGCATTTTTGAAGAATCATTTTTATCGTGAAGGAAGAATCACAGAAGAACAAGCTTTGTTTATCATTAACAAAGGGACTGAAATATTAAAGCAAGAACCAAATTTACTAGAAGTTGATGCTCCAATAACCGGTACTTAAATAAATCTTTATTATCATTATCATCATTGTTGTTGTTGCTGTTATTAATGTTGTTATTATTATTTACATATTTATTTAATAATTATTTATTAACATATATTTAACTTTAATAATATAGTCTGTGGTGATATTCATGGTCAATACTATGATTTGATGAAATTATTTGAAGTTGGCGGTAATCCTGCCGAAACACGCTACCTCTTCCTCGGTGATTATGTTGATAGAGGTTATTTTTCCATCGAGGTCTGTAAATAATTATAATGATAATATTAATAATTATTATTGAAAAAAAAATTTATATATTGTTATTATTTATTTGCTGTCATCCAGTGTGTTCTTTATTTATGGGCATTAAAAATATGGTACCCAAATACATTATTTTTATTGCGTGGTAACCATGAATGTCGTCACTTGACAGATTATTTCACTTTCAAATTGGAATGTAAGTATATTATTATATTACAAAATTTCTTTTACCCAGACGAAGTTACTTTTGATTAAAATATTTCTGATTGTTTTATTCCTGTATATATATATATATATAGGTAAACATAAATATTCTGAACAGGTATATGAGGCATGCATGGAATCATTTTGCGCTCTTCCGCTCGCCGCCATAATGAATAAACAATTTCTTTGTATTCATGGTGGTTTATCACCAGATTTGGTTACTTTAGATGATTTGCGTTCTGTAAGTAGATTGATTGTTCATACCTGAATTTAAATTTTTCGAATAATTTTTAACAATTTTATTATCGTTGTTACTATCATTATTGTAATGAACATTTTTGACTTTGATAGATTAATAGATTTAGAGAACCTCCAACAAATGGGTTAATGTGTGACTTATTGTGGGCTGATCCATTAGAAGAATTTGGACAAGAAAAAACAAATGAAGGTTTTATACATAATCATGTTAGAGGATGTTCTTATTTCTTTAGGTATAATCAATTTGCTTGAAAGTTTTTTTTTTTAAAATAAAAAAAAAATCTAACTTTTGAGGGAACCATATTAGTTATCTGGCAGCCTGCAACTTTTTAGAAAAAAACGGATTATTGTCTATAATCCGTGCTCATGAAGCTCAAGATGCGGGGTAATTATTAAAAAATTTTTTTTTTCCTTTTAAATCATAAATTTTAATCGACTTATTTTTTTAACAATGTTTCTTTTTATAGATATCGAATGTACCGAAAAACGAAATCTACCGGTTTTCCCTCTGTCATGACAATTTTTTCAGCTCCTAATTATTTAGATGTATATAATAATAAAGGTTTGATATAAATTGTTTTTTTGTTTATTTAAAAATTTATATATTTAGAAATATCTGATAACAAGGAAAATCTCCAATATATTGTATATTATATTATTAGCTGCCGTATTGAAATATGAAAACAATGTTATGAACATTCGTCAGTTTAATTGTACACCTCATCCATATTGGTTACCCAATTTCATGGATGTTTTTACCTGGTCTCTACCTTTTGTTGGTGAAAAAAGTATGAAGCAATATTATTTATAGATTATTATTTTATTATTAACAAATTTTTTAATACACTTTTTTTTTTAAAAAAAAATATAGTCACAGACATGTTGCTCGTCATTTTAAATATTTGTAGTAAAGAAGAATTAGATGATGAAGATCTTATATCAGAGCCTAGAACTCCAGGTAATAAACAACAATAAATGAAATTTGAAGTAATAACCGGATTTATAATATCATTATTAAAAAAATAATTACTGCCGGATCATTATGCGAATAAAAAGAAAAACAAATAAATTTATTATTTTATAATTTTTTACGTACAAAATAGAACAACAGCAACCTGTTGCTACTACCGCCGCCGCCGCCGCTGCTGATACTACTGAAAGACGTCAGGTTATCAAAAATAAAATTTTAGCAGTTGGTAAAATGGCCAGAGTTTTCTCAGTTCTAAGGTATCTATGTTTATTACTATTAAATTTATTATTATTATTATTATTATTACTATTATAATGATAGATACATGATTTAACCAATTATTATTTATTATTTGTTATTATTATTCTATTGTTCCAAATTAGAGAGGAATCCGAACGTGTAATGGAATTAAAGACCGTAACAGGTACTGGTAAATTACCATACGGTACATTGGCTTTAGGTGCTGAGGGTATTAAAAAAGGTAAATATATTATTATGTAATTATATATATTTATATTTATATTTATGAAATCAAACTAATTTATAAATCATATATAAAGCTATAAATTCATTTGAAGAAGCGCGTCGATCAGATATAGAAAATGAACGATTACCACCTACTCGAGAAGAGACAGATGCAGCAGAACAATTAAAAACACAAGCAGCAATCGCTGCAGCTGTAGAAGAAGTTAATAATGATCAAGAGCTTGCTGAAGTCGCGGATGTATTTGTTAAAGAAGATGAGAAAAGAAGAAGTTTAAAAGAAATAGTTTTTGCTAGTGCCTAGTTCACTTAATAAATAATTATTATGATTTTAATTATTTTCATTTATTTTCTTAATTTTCACATAAACTTATTCTTACCATTAATAATATAGAAAAATTATTTTAATTTTTTTTCTTTTTGGAATCTTTTTAATAACTTTATTATTTATTATTAATTTATTTTTATGAAAATTATAATTTTTTTATTTATTAACTTATATATATATATTAAAGAAAATTGTGTCTGTAAATTAATTTTTTACATGGTTGAGACAGTTATCACGGTGCAGGTTATCTATCTATACTCAAATTTGAAATATCATGTGATCCACATGTTGGATTTAATAATTTTCGTGTTTGTTGTTATTTATTATTATCTTTGTTTTTTTCCTTAATATTAAGTGATATATATATATATATAATTATCTCTATATAAAAATAGTTAATATGTAACTCATTTATATCAGATCTACCATGGAACCCAATAATTATAGTACTATGGAAGTATTCTGAAAAAGAAGCAATATGCTTTTTAAATTTTTCTAATGATAATTTAAATGCTTATCAACATGGATCTTTTTTTTTATGATTTATTGTATGGCTGCAAATCAAAACAATTTTCTTCCATCAACATAGTGGATTTTTTCCTCAGATGTTCTGATGCAGTAAGCACCATTTTGTCATTATTATTTTTTTTTGAAAGAAAATTTTGCTGATCACTTACATAAAAGTAAATTATTATGCTTTATGCCAAAAAATGTCTAATTATGCTCAATGTGTGTTTATGCCAAAAAATTAAGAATTATGCTCCAATTATGCGAAAGCATAATTCTGGGCACCCTAATAATCCCTCCCAATCATGTTTTTCTGATGCAGGAAAAATTAATCATAAAAAGGGAAGCAAAAGCTAGGGCTACCAGATGCCAACAACTTGTAGTCATCACAAAAAAAAGATTCAGTGTTGTTGCAGTTTGATTAATTTTATTGGTCTTTATGTAGATGTTGTAGTCAAAATTGCCATGACAAAAGAAAAAACTGATGATGAATCTGATGAATAATGATCAAGAACATTGAGCAATCAAATGTTGCTACATATATTTTAGCAGACAAGAATTTCAATTCATGATTCATAATTAATTTTGAGTATTTGGATCAAACCAGGTCAAACAAATCATTCAAATCAATTCTTATTCAATCAATAATTTGAATTAAGATTGATATGTAAAGCTCTGAATAAGCTGAGTTTGAGTCAACTTGAAATTTAATATAAAATCATAATTATAGAAGTTAAACTACAGTCAAGCCTCGTTTCAACGAATCAATAGGACACATAAGAAAATTGAATCTAAAATCGTTATACCAAATATTACTAATCACGTTTCAACGAATTGTAACGTCGAGTTAATATTAAAACTTTATTTTACAAGTTCGGGCTGAGTTCAAAAATAAAATAAACCAAACTAATAGCAAACAAGTAGCAATAAATAAAATTGATTATGTAAAAAAAAGATCAAATCAAGTATTCGATTATTTGAGGCTATCATTCATTGCCTAAAAAGAAAATTGGCTCGTTCGGAGCTATATTACGAATCACTCGAATAAGAAATTGTATTTACGGATAGAAACTCCATTACTATTTTATACGGATTTACTAATACTAATTACTATTACTATTACTATTACTATTACTATTACTAACAACCAAAATAATAAAAGTTTTTGTCGAAGCACATGTGATTTCAATTTAAATTTATTTTACTAAAGCAGTTTTTAAAAACTACACAAGAAATATTACTCTTTCAGGGAAGCTTTATTGCAACTTTTTAATCATTATATAAATCTCATAATAAGGATGAAACAGATCTCTGAAGAGGTTTCCGATGTTGCTCTTCAAAAAAGAACGGAAAGATCTATAAACTTTTTACTAATGTTGTTAATGGGAATGAAAAAATTAGCAAAAGAATCATATATTCTGCATCATTTCTATCAAAATCGACATTAATTATGTGATAGCTAAACTTTTAAGACCTTCCTTCTGTAAAGGAATATATCATACTGTATCTAGTCTGAGAAAGGTTTTCGTTAATTAAACTACGTGTGTTACAATTTTTCTAATACTTTTGCTGTACTGCGCCACAATACAGTACTCCCTCCCATCTTCTTCTCTTTGCTTGCGTAACATAATAACATAGATTATTATACGTACCGACCAGTTTTTATTATGACCATATCCCCGGATTGGAGCCTTACGAGGAAAACATGGATGTCGACGTGGATATAAGAGAAGGTCTTTCCTGAACACAATTACAATTTGGATGACGTAATACGCGTTTAGTTTGAAATTTGGTTTCACATACACGAAATATTATATTTTATTATTTACGAGAAAAAGGAAAAATATGTCTGAAAACTCATATCGTCGTAAAAAACAATCACAAAAAGATGCCGCCGAAGCCAGTAATAATAGTATACTTTCTTACTTGACACCGCGAGCTCCATTATCAAATATAACATTTCAGAATAATAACGACAACAACAAAAATCTTTCTACCAGGGAAACTGTAACTGACATTAACGAATCACCTCCAAGGAAAAGAATAAGACACGATAATTTCTTTACTCCTCAAACTCAAACTTCCCTTCCAATACTACAACATGAAAGAAATTCAATTATCAACAATAGTGACAATAATGATAAAATTGAAAATAAAATAACTTTTTTTACTAAAAAGACTGTTAAGCCATATATGGGATTGAATGCAGTAATAGCTTTATATAATAGAGAGGTTTACGGAAATCCAAGAGGTTATCTTCAAGCATCAAAAAAATGGAATTGTGTGTTTCTATGACATTTTCATTTATTTATTTTTAATCATTTAATCATTTAATAATTTAATAATTTAATCATTTAATTTTCATATTAAGCATCAACTCGTCACTTAATGAAAGATTTTTTAAACAACCAACAAGACGTATTCAGGTTCACGGGAGAACAAGGATTAGTTGCACCATTTGCTTGTTCATTTAATAATGGTATAACAGTAATAATAGGATAAATTTATGAATTTAATTATTTAATTATGAATTTTAATGTTTATTATTATAATATATATTTGTATACATATAAAGTTGCTCGTGAAAAAAAGTATCTAGCAGTAGCTGACGAGGAAGGAACAGTGGGATTAATTGACGCAAGATATGATAATACACTTGAAACCGGTATTTAAAAAAATCTATAATACATATATATATGTGCTAATAAAACATCATTTAAAGTAATCTATTAATATTGATCATTTGTTTTTAGAATGTGCTAGAGTTGGATTTCGTGCTCATGATAATGCTATTTTTGATATTATGTGGAGCCATGATGATAAGTCTTTGGTAATGTGATATATATATAAAAATCATAAATCATAAATCATAAATCATTAATCATTAATCAATAATCCATTTAATTTAAAGGTCACTGCCTCAGGTGATCAAACAGCGTGTTTATGGGATGTAGAGTCTCAACAATCTAAAGCAACGTTTTGTGGTCATACATGTAGTATTAAATCTATCAGCTATAGTGCTTTGGATCCATATTTATGGTCAACTGCTTCTAGAGATGGTAATATATTTATTTGGGACATAAGAACTGTAGGGCTTCAAAAATCCGAAACAATGTTATATAATCCAGCAATGAGTATACTATTTGCACATTCGCCAGAATCTTTTAGAAAAAAAAGAAAAACATATCCATTTCCTGTAAGAAGTAAGCCAACAAGTAGTGTTACTGGCGCACAATTTTTAAAACATGATGAAAATCTATTGGCATCTTCAGGGGCACTTGACAACATTATAAAATATTGGGACTTGAGAAAACTTTCTAATCTAAGACATGCAAATCCAGTTCAAGTATCCATTAGCGGAGCTACAGCAAGACGCCCTCATGGTAAAAATCCAGATCTATCTTTTCTTTAGATATTTTTTTTATATTTTGCTTTTGAAGATTTGATTTAAAACTATTAAAAAAAATAGGCATATCAACTTTATTAATAAATAATGATGGATCAAGATTATATGCAAATAGTACTGATAATTAGTAAGTTGCTTTTCTAAAAAAACTACAATATATCACACACACGTTAATCCTTCTTTATTAATTACCGACGTTTTTTAGTGTTTATATGTATGATGCACTGAATTTAGGTGCACCATTAACTCGATTCACCGCTCCAGATTTTCGATGTTCATCATTTTATGTTAGAATGGCAATATCACCTGATGATCAATATATTGCTTGTGGATCAACTGATAAGAATATTTATATATGGGAGGTTGATTATCCTGATGTAAGTCCAATTGTATTAAAGGGTCATGAAAATGAAGTTACAAGTTTAAGTTGGTCGAAAAACTTTGATACGGTAAGACCCAGCATGTTTGCTGTTTGTTATGCAATGTTGAAAAAGTTTTTAAAAAAAGGAAAAAATAGAGCATTTATTTATTTGATTTGGTTTTTTTTTTTAGATTTCTTCTTGTTCAGATGATACATTTTTAAGGATTTGGAGAATTAATCATTCAACAATTGAAAATATTTGACATTGAATTTATTTTATTTTTCAAAAAAAAAAAAAAAGAATTTTATACATATATATGATAATTCCATTAAGATTCTATCTTTTTTATTCCTCCTTTGTAAGCATAATTATAATAATATAATATAATAATAAATAATAAATTTAAATGATGTGTGGTCACATGATATTCCAATTTTATCTTCTTTGATGATCATTTTATTAATATTAATATATACTGTATATATTATGAATATACCAACCTTACCGCGCGAAGAAGTTATCGCATTAATCATTAGGTGAGCTATATAGTAAAGGAATAATATATAATATTTGTAAAGTTGGTTTTAATATTTTAATAATAAAAAATAATAATCAATTTATTAATTTATTTCATGTAAAAAAATAAAAATAAAATAAAAATAATAATTTAATGTGAAATATATATTGAATATTTATTTTTAAAATGATATTATTATATGTGATATGGAATTGATGTTTATGACGGGAGAAAAAGAAGGGTTTGTTTAATTTTTCATTAATTATGATTTTCAGATTTATTTATTAATTTTATAATAATAAACTTTTTTGAATAATCCAGGAATCATTTTTTTCTATATTAATATTATATATAATAATATTGCCTATGAATCTAGTCAATTATGTGAATATGGTTATACACAATTAGCTAAAGATATTGCAAAAGAAACAGATAGTCAAACCGATTTGACACCTAGTTCTAAATTATCAGAATTACTTTACATTGTAAAATTACAAGGTCAGTGTTCACATGCAAGTATAAATATATATGTGTGTTTATTATCTGATTGATTGATTTGTAAAAAATGGCTTGATTTTTTTTCTTTTAGATGAAGAAAATGATGAAGAAGAAATGAAACCATGTGAACCACCAATTGATGACGAGCCTGATAGTAGTAGCAGTGCTACTGAAGATGGAGTATTTCATTCCAAATATTTGACACACGTTGATTCAGACACTAGAAATAGTAGTATGTATCATAGTAATATCATTCAATTGATTCATAATGATATTATTATTATTATTCATTATTTAATTTTATTTTTAGTCCCTAAACCTGTTCCAATTTATTCAACTTGGTATATGACAACTCATAGAGCTGCTTCTACATGTGCTATTTTTAGTGGCGATGGTATTGAAAAATAATATTTGATTTATTATAATTATATATATAATAATAGAAAACTGAAATTTGTATGAAAACAGGAAAATATGCTGCAACTGGATCTGTTGATGCCTCACTTAAAGTTTTAGACACATCTAAAATGAATAGTCGCTCTGACGAAGATAGGCCAGTCATAAGAACATTATATGATCATCTTGGTGTAAATATTTGCTTATATATAATAATATCAACTATATTATTACTTCACTGATACTCATAAATAAATATATTATAGCCTGTTAATGATTTATCTTTTCATCCAAATGGGTTGGTACTTGCTTCTTGTTCTGACGATCAAAGCATTAAACTGTTTGATTTATCAAAACCAGGAGTTAAACGCTCATTCAGATATTTACAGGTATATGTATATTCTTTTTAATTTTAAAATTAATAAATAAACTAATCAATTGATAATTGATAACCATATTTCTTATTGTTAGGATACACATATAGTAAAATCCATAGCTTTTCATCCTTCAGGAGATTATATATTAGCAGGTTTTGTTGAAGACTTTTTGTGTTTTTTTTCACTTTTAAAATTCCAATTATTATTTTAAGCAATTTTTATTTTTAAATATATTAGGAACTGATAATGAATCTGTAAGAGTTTACGATGTGAAAAAATTTCAATGTTTTACAGCATCCACTTCGCCTTCTGATATTCATAAGGATGGAATAACAAAGGTTTTTTTTTTTTTGGGGAAAGAGAAACATATGCCAAATTTAAATTTTTTTTTAAAGAAAACTGTTCTAAATTTAACAAATAGGTTAGATTTTCTTCTAATGGATCCCAATTTGTTACATCTTCGCTTGATGGCAGTATAAAAATATGGGATACAATAAGTGGAAGGTGTATAAAAACTATTGAAAATGCTCATGATGATACACCAGTATCAAATGCAAAATTCTCTAAAACTGGAAAATTTATACTTTCTGGTGGAAAAGATTCAACTGCTAGATTATGGGATGCAAATACTGGGAAGTTGATTCTAAAATATGAAGGTGCTGTTCATAAGGTATTGTTATTGTTATTTTTATTTTTATTTTTAAATGATTTTAAATTGGGGTTTTTTAATTAATAATTTCTTGACCTTAGAACCAATCATTACAAACAACCTTTACATATAATGAAGATTATATTCTTGGTAGTGATGAAGTAAATTATAATATTATTTGTTGGGACTCACGTACGAGTCTTATACTTAAAAAATTGGGAGGTAAGTTAAAGTTGTATGATTTTTCTCTCATATTATAATATACTTTGGGATTTTAAATATTTTGATTTTTTTTATTAGGGCACACAAATATTGTAAGATGTATTGCAGCTTCACCAACTGAACCTGGTTTTATTAGTTGCGGGTAAATAATATATCTATTAAAATTGGTTTTTTCTTATGACATAAGGCTAATTTAATAAAATTTATTTTGGAAAAGTGATGATTTTCGCGTTAGGTAGTAAAATCTGTAATTTTTCAATTTCTTTTTGATTTTTTTTTTTTTTAAAAAACAAATTTAATTAAAATTTATAAATTTATAGATATTGGAATATAGATCGTTGATTTTCTTACATTGCATCACGTAGGTTTTTTTAAATAAGTTAATTATCATTGCTGCTGATGTTGTAATATTTTGTTGTTACTGCAAATAAAATAGCTATGAACCTGTGCACTCTAAAAAAGAATGTCATCTACCAAATTAATTTTAAAAATATATTAATATATTAATTAAATTGTTATTGTTTAAAAATCATAGTATTGTAAATGTTTAAGGATAGAGGTAGTAGATAGTAGAGGATTTGTATTTTTGTAAAGATTTTTTATTTTTATATATACATAATTTAATTTTTTTAAAAATTTTTTATTTCTAATTAATTAATTAATTAAATTTTTTTGTTTTGTTTGTAAGGAAAAATTTGAAAAAAAAAATTAAATCGCAACCCTTACGCATTATCTTGACTTAAGAGCAACCAAATGTATTTAAATCAAGTATCATTACTTAAAGGAAAAAACTATTTTAAGAAATAAAAATTCATTAATAAATAAATAAATAAATAAATATTATGGTTTGTTCTTAGAGATAAAAAATAAATAAATTATTAATATAGTTACTATATACTCAATATTTGAATTTTCGCTTATAGGAATCTAATTAAAAAAATTGATATTTTTTTAAATATTTACATTATTATTTAATAATTATTTCTGAATTTATTTCTTTCGATAACATTGATAAAATTTGTTTTGGATAGATTTTTATAACTATTAATATTAATAATCATTATAAAATTTAAAAGATTATGAAATATATATATAAATTACCTAAATGATGATTGTTTCAACGATTTAGAGGATCTGAAATTGGAGTTTTGCACTAGGGTAGAATAATGTTAGATAAAGAGAAATCTAAAAGATAACATCATTTTGATAGGCATGTCACATGTTAGAACAATATTAATATTAATATAAAACTGACATTGAATCATGTAACAAACATTTTGACTAAATAATAAATAAATAAGAGATTGCATCGTACTTCTTTTTTCCATGAGCATCAATTGCTGAGAATATTTGAAAAATGAATGTTGTTATTGCTGTTTTCATTGTCACTGTTGCAGTTGTTAGATTTTGATGTTTCACATATGTCAGTTATTATTTCAACACCGAAAGTTTTCATAACTTCAATATTTATTAAGCAACATTTCAAATAGAGTGGCTAATATTTGGGTAGAGAAAACAAAAAGTTTCTTGATGTACTAAAGTCAAATTGCTAATATAAATGATGGTGTTATATAATTATGACAATAATTTGGTACTTTATTATTTATTTTAATTACCTTGATCTTAATTTCATAAAGAGTATTTTGACTTACATATCAGTCATTTAACAAATTAAATTCATTCTTTTCATCATCAATTAAAAAGGTAGTCAGCCTAGACTCTTTTCTTGCGCCTCCAAAAAAATTTGTTCTATTTATTTTATTCAAAAGAATTTATAATTAATCAATTATTGATAATTCCTTTCTCCACCTTTTCAATTTATTTAAATAATGATGATGATAATTAATAATTATTTACTTGATCATAAGGCCACCATCAACAACATCATATGTGTAATATCAAAAGTTTTTAAAATAGAAATTAAAGAATCTAAATGAACTTTGAGTTGGATTCGGCCAGAAAACATTGTTGTTATAATCATAGCTTTCAAATATTTTAGAATTCCAAAGCACCGTTGTTAATTTTTTTAAGAAGATATGTTGATTGATTAATATGATTATGGCATGATAATGATCTTTAATATTTGAATAGAACCTTGAATATTATAAATGCTTGTACACTGAAAGTAACACCCTCTTCTACTACATCAATAATAACAAGTTCCTGTAAAATTTAATAAATAAATTAAAACTTACAGCTTTAAAAATTAGTTTATATTTGCTAATTATCTTACATTCTCTTTTATTTGTAATGCCTCTAAAGAGCATTTTAAATATGCACTCTGAACTATTTTTGATGAAAAAGTTTGAATGTCCTAAATACCTAAATATTATTTGGAAAGAGTTTTTCATCAAAAATTGATTTCGTGATCTGTCACATGATGATAAATTGAAAAATATCCGCTTAGACCAGCCATTTATGGTATGATGCCGATCATCTAAAGACATCCAATGTTGCGCCAAAATGTGGAAAATCTTTACTTTTAAGGAACCACATTTTTTCACTAATTTTAACTCTTGGAGGGTTTACAACAAATTGTCCCATTATCATATTTCTCTCTGTAAAATTGCATGAAGATGTTATAAGCTTATTAGTGCCTAAGAATGGGTCCTTCTGATAAAGCTGCCATTTGTGCAGTTAAGAAATATCATTCCCCCAGAAGAGTTACTGAATCTGTTTAATGACAGATTCTTGAATAATCTTTTTATTGATAGATTAGGTCTCTCATACTAAGTGTACCTGTAACCTATCTATATTAATATAGTTTACAAGGTCCTTTTGTAACAAATTAGAAAAGATTGGCTTTGGCAATATTTAGAAAGAATTGGTAACAATACTATCTCTCTTTGGAAATTTTCAAAAGGAAAGGAAAAATTGATCTCCAAAATTTTTTAAAATGTTCAAAGGTCATTTTTATAAATAAAAATAATATTGTTTGATTAAAATCAAGCCTTTTCCAAAATGTGAAGAAATATTTTCTCCCACTAAAAATTTGGATTAATCCATTATTGTTAAAGAAAAATCAATTAACCATTTTTGAAAAAGATTCTTTCCTGCTACTAAAAATACTAATAAGAGATTAGAAAAACAACAGTTTATTAATATTAATTAAAGAAATCAATCAAGCTTTTTTTGAAAACATGAAGAAAAAATATAACAATTCAGAATTGATTTTATTATTTATTATTATTATTATATTATTTCTAACCATGCCTTTTTGAAAGTTTAAAGACAATATTCAGAAATAATTTTATTATTTTTCTAATATTAAAAATGACCATGCCTTTTTTGAAATGTGAAGAAAAAACGTAACAATTTGGAAGTTAATTTATTATTATTATATTGAATCATGCCTTTTTTGAAAATGTGAAAAAAAAAATATTGTTGAAGGAATTAACAAAGCTTTCTTTGAAAAAGGTTTTCTTCTGCTTGCTTATTCTATTTGATGCAATGGAACTATTGGAATAGTGATGAAAATTTGTGATGAAGAGGATGTTGAGGTGGCCTTTACTATCTTGGCCAGCATAAGAAATGCTATTGTTCAAAGAGAAATGACTTATTTTGAAGTTTATGGTAAGAGAGCATCAAGGAACCAATTTTCTCTTCAGAATGCATTTGCTCTGGCTGTTCATAAAACTCAAGGATTGACCCTGTCACATGTAACATTGAACATTGAAAAAAGCATGTTGGCTGAAAGACAAGTTCATGTTGCCAATGAGTTGAGTTCCCTTATTATAGATCCTTTATTTGATTATTCTCAATTAAAATTTCCCAGTGAGATTTAGAGTATAAAAGATTAGAGGCTGTGAGCATTGATGGGTTGCAAAATCTAACAACATTGTAAAGAAAATATGCTTTGTAAAAAATTGAATGTAATTAATCATGATAATATGATAATTAATGCAACCTATTGTCTGGAATCTTTTTTTTGTTATATACGATCTTGCAATAAAATATGTTTGAATGGGACTTAAAAAGGCAATAAGGTGAAAGAGTATAACATTCTTTATCAATGGCATTATCAAAATTCATATGTTGCCATCTCAGAGATCATCATATTTTACATTTTTAAAGCAATTGCCACCTAAAGAGGCTTTATTCACCCCCCCAAAAAATTGTAAATATATTTACTACTTGGTGCTTAGTAATATGCACCTTGACAGAATGACCAAATGGACTTGCTATATGGAGCAAAGATTCTGGTAATTTACTGATCATATATTTTTTTTTTCTGGTAAATATCCATAGATCCATTGATATTCTGACTTCCAGGTATGCTATCAATTACAGATTCCACAATCAGTCTTTGGACATTTTGAATGTTTTTTGTCATTTCTTACAATAAGTATGGGAAAAATTCAATCTGAAAATAATTTCTTGATACCTGGACCATATAAAGGGATTTTTGAGTTAGGTAATTTTAATCATGGTAAAATTTCAGTCGTGCTTGATTTCATTAAAGGTAGTTAATAACCATTTTTGTGTTATATAATTTAGGTAATTAATACATCGAGGATATCAAACTTAACTTTAAAACTCTTTTGCAGTTTACTAATCAGGCATTATTATTTTACCAAATGCACCAAAAATCATATATATATATGCTTGTTATTGTTCATGTGCCACTTGAATTTTAATATAAATTATCTAATATAGCAAAAACATCATATTTAACTCTTCTAAATGTAAACATAAGAATTACCTGTTACCAGTACCAGTCCACTATCGTTTATAACTCTAATATATTAATATCTATGTATTACTATTAAATTTGGGTAATTTTGGTATTTAGAAACTTTTTTATGCCCAAAAAACAAATCTGCTGATATGTTTAAACTAAATTGGATTTTCAACACTGGTTGAATTTCCACAGTTCATAATTCCTTAAATTCATAATTTTTCAGGAACTAATGCCACTTATATTAAAAATTTATTTGATAATTTCATATTTATAGTAATAATAAAATCTCGATAATGAAATAATTCATGACTCTCTGACTTTTTGTATATGTCACCATATATGAAATCTCACTCTTTAAATTCATACAATAAGTAACCAATCCCATTCATTTTTCTGAAAATCCTATCCTTTTGTAGTAATAATAAAATCTTGATAATTGGATAAATTCATAAAATTTACTGTGCTGAACCTATGAATTTAACGAGCTTTGGCTGTACTATGTATTATATATATTGCATAATTTTTTGGCACCCGAGAGGGTGAGGTCTAGTACTATAGATAAAAATCCCAGATGGGGGCTCAGCATCTATATAAAAATAGCCACCTCCATTCATTATCAATATTAAATTAAAATTTTTTCTGCGTCATGAATTCAACGGTTACAACTAATTACGTGACTTTGAGGCAATTCAGAACTAACTAAAATCATCATATTAATATATTCTCCCATTCTTAAATTATTTTCTATGATTTGATTATTTCACTGGAGCTTTCCTTTCAATCTTTTTTTTTTATTCTTCCCAGTTAGTTATTTCTTCATTCCTTTTGATGCATATTTTCTCTTCATTAGTTAATTAGAAGTAGAGGTTGGCACCACGCAAAAATTCTTTGACCGGTTAATTAACCGTTAAAATTAAGAGTTAACCAGTTAACCGGTTTAATTTAGTCACGTGGAATTTTTTAACTGGTAAATTCAATCGTTCATTACTTACAAATAATCACGCGCCTGTTGAATTTTATTATTATACACTTAATAGATGCTAAATGATTACGGTCAAACCTCGCCACAGCGGATTCGTGGTTCCAGCCAAAAAAATCCGTTATTATTATTATGACAAAAAGTCCGCAGCGGCAAAATTGGTGATGATCGGGCAAAATTTTTTTAATAATACAAAGCTCCCTCTCTATACCGAACCCTCTGTCCATTATATGCATTTTTCTGCTTTTTGTTCATTATAGGAGAAATTAATTATAAAAAATTGAATCGGAGACGGGCGACAAAAGGGAAATTCGTTATAGAGAAATTTACTTAGTGTTTGCAATAAATTAATAAACTAAATACAGAAATAAATAAATGAATAAATGAATAATACATACGGAAATGGAAAATTATTTGTTGAAATAAGATGTAATATTTGGTTGTATTATCTAATAATTTCCTTGTTGAAGAAAATTGAAAGCTATCTCAAAGGAAATTACGGCATCTTTCGTTGAAACTTTAGACATAGTGTTACTCTCAACAACTATTATATTATTAACATCATTTTGAAATCTCTTCGACTATATTTCTTGAATTTTCAATTTCATTATTAGATATTTCATTTTCCAAAGGGAGAATTGCAGTTTTCCTCTATCAATTTTGGTAATTTGGAACCCAGGCTGAAACCTCCCAAGTTGCTGAATTTTCAGACCAGTTGCATACGCCAACTTTATTCTAGAGAAGCATAACACACAAATACTGATCCTCATCAGTGATCAACTGGTCTGGGAGGAAGTTAAGAGAAGTTTTGTCCAAAGCCTTCCCAACATGTATGTGGCCTTGCTTGTGGAAAAAAATTACATGGTTATGAGGCGTGTGAAAGCACCTTAATGCATGTTGGTGATAGTAAATTTTAATTAAATCTGGCACTTGCAATCAACATCAGATTTATTATTCATAGTTTTTTATGTGATTTCAATTTAAATTTATTTTACTAAAGCAGTTTTTAAAAACTACACAAGAAATATTACTCTTTCAGGGAAGCTTTATTGCAACTTTTTAATCATTATATAAATCTCATAATAAGGATGAAACAGATCTCTGAAGAGGTTTCCGATGTTGCTCTTCAAAAAAGAACGGAAAGATCTATAAACTTTTTACTAATGTTGTTAATGGGAATGAAAAAATTAGCAAAAGAATCATATATTCTGCATCATTTCTATCAAAATCGACATTAATTATGTGATAGCTAAACTTTTAAGACCTTCCTTCTGTAAAGGAATATATCATACTGTATCTAGTCTGAGAAAGGTTTTCGTTAATTAAACTACGTGTGTTACAATTTTTCTAATACTTTTGCTGTACTGCGCCACAATACAGTACTCCCTCCCATCTTCTTCTCTTTGCTTGCGTAACATAATAACATAGATTATTATACGTACCGACCAGTTTTTATTATGACCATATCCCCGGATTGGAGCCTTACGAGGAAAACATGGATGTCGACGTGGATATAAGAGAAGGTCTTTCCTGAACACAATTACAATTTGGATGACGTAATACGCGTTTAGTTTGAAATTTGGTTTCAATACCATCGCCACTAAAAATAGCACATGTAGAAGCAGCTCTATGAGTTGTCATATACCAAGTTGAATAAATT
>CAUDNR010004136.1:25398-66473 GCA_958430865.1 Entrophospora sp. SA101 | reverse complement strand
AAGCATTGTTCAACTGAATTATATTATGTTTTTTAAAAAAATTTATTAAAATTCAATAAACTTTAAAAAAACTTCAAATTTTGAAAAAAAAAAATAATTTTTTTTATATATATTTTATACCCGGAATCCACAGCTCCTCCAAAGCGAATTATTTATTTTGAAATAATAAAATAGATAATTTTTACATTTTTTAAAAAATCAAGTTCCTATCTATAACTTTGCATGATTTCATGTGACTTTGTATAACAAAAAAATAATTTTTCATAATATACAACTTTCGTCACTCGATACATTTTTTTAAATTTATATATGCCGATCGCCCGGTTTTTACTAATCAATTTCTATCGTTGATCGGCGGACCACGAATTAAGTATTTATTAAAAATTGAAGAATATAATTAACAAAAAATCATGGTAAACATTATAAATGAACAACAACAAGCAAATAAAAACTCATTAGAAGAAATCAAAACATTAAAAAAACAATTAGCTGATAAAGAAGAGAACTTTAAACTAAGAATTTGAAATGCAGTTCATAGTCTTATTGAGAGTTCAGAATATACTGGTGTAACTTTAAGAACTTTAGAAAGATCCACTTGACCTAACAATGGTTGAGTAAGTTATCCAGAAAAGGATGGAATTGAAATTGGAAGAGTTGTTTTTAACAGTGAATTCACTGTTGAAAATATTGTTCAAAGTTTTTCTAAACAAGCACAAAATTATGAAGAAATTTTTAGTTTTACTTATCAAGAAAAACAAGAACTAAAAGAAAAGAATGCTATTCTAGAAAAAAGTGTTGCTGAGTTAGAGATAACCAAACAAGAGTTAGAAGAAGCATTAGAATTAGAGGAAGAAACATCTGAATGTCATTTAGATGCTCTTGAATTGGCTAGACAGTGGAGAATAAGACAAAGCAAAGAAAAAGATGACAACTTAGAAAAAGCTTTGAGAAAAATAGAGTTACAGTCGGCGCTCGATATAGTGAAGTTTTGGCTAGTACAAATTTGGAAACTATCTTCTGAAAAATTGAATTTGATTGGATATTAACGCAGATAGTTTCTAAATTTGTACTAGCCAAAACTTCACTATATCGAGCGCCGACTGTATTAGAAAATGTTGTGGCATGACAAAAATATTTAGCAGACAAGCAACTTCAAGAACTGCCAGTTTTACCAAGGAAAGAAAATAAATTTAAACTCCTAACCAATAAACTAAAGAAAAAAACTAGTCAATTAAAAGAAATAACTAGAGAAAAATTTAATGCCTATATCTTACAAAAGAACAAATAGTATGAAATTAGAATACCAAGTTAGCGAGTTAAGGAGAGAGGATAAATGGAATTGTAACTTCTGCCCTTTTGAAAGAGAAAGAAGTCTGACTGCTACTTACAAAATAGTATCTTACAATAGAAGTAGTAATAATTACAATGATATTGCTTATATCTGTATAGAGTGTAAAAAAGCTCTTGATGATGATACTCTATCATATTGTAGTGATTGTGGTCGAATTATGAGAAACAGAATAGATTGTTTCTGTGATTTAAGGAAAGATGAACCAGTTAAAACTCCAACAATAACAGAAATAATGGCACAGAGTTATGTTGGTAGATTAGAACAGCAAAATAAAGACTTAAAACAGCAACTATACAGTGCTAAGGAAGAAATCAGTTCTCATTTGGAAGCCTTAGAAGTTTCAAAAGATTGGCATAGTAAGCAAAGGCAAGAATTATTAGATAAAGTTCAAAGACTTGAAACTGAGGTTGAATGACTAAGAAAACAGCAGACCCAACAAACTGCTCAAATTGAAGTCAAAAAATGACCTTGATTGAAAATAAGAAAGTAATTTTAAAGAGGATTGAGGAAGTATTTTCCTCTAATATAAATGAAATTCATTCCAACTATCAAAGAAAACAAGTTATTTTCCTTTTAAGGATTTTGGCTTTTTGTTAGGTAATAATGCATCTTCATGCTGCTTTCTTTTTCCAACATTTATTATTTTTCTTTCTTCTTGGTAAATTTCATAAGTAATCTTTTCTTTTCTTAGATAAGCTTTCAGTGTCTGAGTATCATTTATTTTGAAAATGTAAGGTGCTATTTTTTCGCCTTGTTCTTTCTTCAAAATACTTCTGATAGTACTATAATTCTTGGGTTCCATAGTAGATCTGATATAAATTAACTTCATATTAATTATTTTATATAGGGATAGTTCTATATATCACTTAAGATAACAAATAGGATATTATAAAACTGTTAATTGTAATCACATTAATCACCTTAAAAATGACTAAATTTTGATCCCTGAAATCATCGGTAATGCCAATGTTCACTTTGTCTGGTTTTGTTGCAGCATGCCCCATATAATAACAAATCATTGTATAGCTTGAGTCATCTAAACCTGACCAATTTTATGCATCATCTTTGAAAACCATCACAAAAAAAGTTATGGTGGTTTGAATGTTAGTAACTTCCTATATTTTAAATAATGTTGACCCTAAATTTTACCATCTTTTCCAAGTATGATGGAAGTTGAAAAAAACATAATTTCCCAAATGCAACAGGCTGGTTAATCAAAAACATCACAGATACAATTATTTTTAGTACTGAAATTATAAACACAGAAAAAAAGTTGGACTATTGAACATATTTCACATAGTATTGGCAATACCATCAAATAAAAAATTACTAATAATGAATGACAATGTTAATTGCCCAAATGGGAAACTTTCTATTGCCTCAACACACTTTACAACAAATTCAATAACATACATCTTCATCTCAATATTCATTAGAGACACATGGAAAACAATACTAATTGAAATGGGGAAAATAAACAATATAACCAATAAATAAATTAAAAAATTAAAAAGAAAAAAAAACCAAATAAAAAAAAATATCAGCAACAACAATAATAATGTCAATAACAACAACATTAAAAATAATGATATAATAAATAATAATAAAAACAACAACAAAACACAAATATTTCATCAAAAAACTGAACAATCAATCTCAATATGGATCCATCAAGAACACTCCATCAACTTGGTAATATCAAGGTAATGCAATCCAAGGGCTCCTTGCCCAACACAAATTAGATTACAATCTAATTTGTTAAAAGGAAAGTATATCATGCTTAATGGTTTAAGTGTACATGGGCATTTAATCAATTACAAATATATATATAGAATTATTATTCACACATGTATATTTTTGTTCAGAAAATTCTGCACAAATTTATTCCTTCATCTAGAAAAAATTATATCTTGAAGTTTATCAACCAAATCGCCGCAATTGAAGATTAATTATCTCTTTTTGGTTATTACAACTGATGATCTCCTCTCCTGCCCATACTCTTCTTATTTGCGTAAATATAAATTTGAAGTGAAAGTAATGCTGCTTTTGAATAACTATAGCTTTACATAGAGAGCCTCTATCAGCATGAACAGAATTCATTAGAAAACTATAATGACTTAATTATAAATTTTTTTAAACCTGATTGGTTACACATCGAAATTTCTATATATTTTGTATGAAACAACAAATCGATAAATGATGTCAGAAGCTAAAGAAACGAATATGGAGTCAACAAATGATGTTTGAACTATCAAACTTTCATTGACTATGTTATTTTAATATTTGGAATTTACCATAAATCCAATGTATTGGATTAAAAATTGCATGCACCACAAGATTTCAGATTAGACATCATTCCATTTTTTGAGTGGTCGCACAGCTAGCAGTAGCATTTATTATTATTATCGCCGCCGTTATTCCTTTTTTCAAATTCAGAATATTTATTATAATGAGTTTCACAGTTCAAGAATCAGCAGCAACAGCAGAAAATTTAACATTGAACAACTTCAATTGTAATAATAATAATAATAATAATAATAATAATAATAATAATAATAATAATAAATTACCTTCTTCTCATTCACAATCACAATCACAGCATCACATCAACACTTCACTTCATCTCATTATTGATCCACTTCAAATAAATTTCACTGCCAACAACACTTCTATTCCTACTACTACTACTACTACTATTCACAATGCTAATAGCCTTATTAATTATGAGCTGACAGGTTTAAATTCTTTAACACCTCCAAGAAGTACCAGCTCAACTCCAAGTCCAGGACCAAGCCCACTTCTTCGCCCAATATCTTGTTCAATGACACCAATAACACCCTTAGCATTAAATAATGAAAATTCTTACTATGATAAATATAGCAACAATAATAATTGTAGAGAAAATGGATATTTTTTTAATTTTCAACATCAAGAACAAATAAGAAAATATAATGAATATATTAATGCTAATATTAATAGTAGTGATAATAATATTGGTGGTAATAATAATAATAATATAATTAGCAACAGTAGTAACTTATCAATATCTTCATCTATTAATCCTGACAATTCAACTTTAAAATATGGTAAGTTCTCTCCCTTTCTTTAATTCATTTGATCAATAAATTAATTAATTGACTTCAATTTAATTTTCTCCCAATATTTAAAATCAAAGAAGAAAGAGCAAAAGAGGAGGTAGAGGAGGAGGAGGCAGAAAAACAAGATATACAATTAAATGAAATATTGAATAAATTTAATAATATGAATACAATTTGACTTTTATAATCAATATTGAAACATAATAATAAATATTCTTATTTGTAAATATTATTTTGTATTTTTTATTTTGCTAAAATATTTATTTATTATTTTCTAGAAAAAACCTGTGTATAAATAAAATTTGCTCTGTATTTTACAATAAATATATTTTAAACAGCTATTGATTTATCAACTAATTGTCCGACATTATTATTACACTGGAATTCATCCTAATAATAATAATCATATTTAGTTAACGATAAATCATTCCATAATAAATATCAAAATAATAATTTGATCACTTACTAAATCATATATTACGCGAACCATCAATGAACAACTTGGACATCGTGCAATGTCTTCTCCATCCATTAAGTCTTCCTATTTATACAAAATGTAATTATTATTAATACTTATACATATATATTTATATATATATTTATATATCATCATCATCGTTATTTTTATTATTTATTATTATTATGGCTATACCAATGTGATTTCAAAACGGTCTCCACACGGACAAGGATAATGATATGTTTTTGTTTCTTCCTCAAATTCAAAATCTTCTAAACATTATTTTCGGAAAATACAAAACAATTTAACAAATGAATCAAATGTGGAAAATTCAAATCAGCGAGATCAAAAACTTTACCAATCTCTACTTCATCATAAAAACTTGTCATTTTAATTAATAATTTACTATGTGTCCTTAGTAAAAAGTGAATATATATGTGTGAATGAATGAAATATGAGAAGAGGAAATGAAAGAGAAAAGATTGATTGATTTTTTATTGGTCAGGGATTACCGGAGTAACATAATAAAACTTATATTTGAAGTCACACGAATATCAAAAATTTGATTAGTAAGTACTACCTTTATATTTATAATTGTAAATAAATTTATTTATAAATTATTACAACTTTCCTATATATATATATATATATAAATTTTTTAATTTGTTTGGTCAATCAAATAACAAAAAAAGAAATACACAAGAAAAAGTGAAGTGAAATAACTAACGAAACAATTATTAACGAAAAAAAAGGTGCCATAATAAAAATTATTCGTCTACAATATACAACACATAACAGTCAGTATATATATATAAATTAATATATATATATACACACACAAATATATATACAAGTTGGTTTGCTTAAAAGGAAAAATAGTCAAGCTGGGTTCACAGGTGTCCTCAAACAGTAGTGGAGCTTCCCACTCTGATGAAAGTAAGTCAAGTGACACCCAGGCTTACAAACAGTTTAGTCATGATAGACCAACTTCAAAGCTAATAAATTCAAGACCTACTGCTACTCAAGCTCAATCCACTAGTCCTCACTTCAATCACACTAATCATAATGGAAAAAAGAAAAAAAGAAGCGATAAAATATTTGAGATTAGTAAGCCAACAAAATTTGAACATGGAATTCATGTAGAATATAATAACGAAAGTGGCAAATTCGTGGTAAGTATCGAGTATAATTAATTAATTTTAATTTCTATTTTTATTATTATTATTATAATAATAATACTTGCTATTTATTAAATTTCATTTATTTCACCATTCATTCCTTATAAAATCTATACATTCATTTACTTATTCATTCATATCCTTAGGGATTGCCAGATGTTTGGCAAAAAAATTTACCAAGTGATGATATACTTAATACAAAATATATAAATCCACTTTTAGTTCCAACTCTTGAACCATCTGGTATTTCCTTTCCCTCCGTTAATAATAATAATATTTATTATTTTAAAAATTTTAATTCATATTATTATATTTATATATTAATAAATAGATGGAAATGGAGCACCGGGTAAAAATATAGGAATACCCTATAATTTTAAACATAATGTACATGTTGGACTTGATGAAGCTGGATTTATGGTATGTCCAAATAAATTCATTCAGTGCGATTTTTAATTATTCATATATAAATACGTAAACAAATAATTAATTATTTAGCAACCCATTCAAATTTAATTTATACATAAATCGATAAAATATTATACAAACAAAAACCAAACCAAATAGGTTATACCGCCAGAATGGAAGGCCCAACTTGAATCTGCAGGAATTACCGAAGATGATTTTAAAAATCGTCCCGAAGCAGTAAATAGATTATTACATATGTTAGCAAATGATAATCAGCAACGTCAAATTTCCTCCTTATCTTCAATTACTAATATTGCACATCAGCGTTCTGTATCCTTGGGTTCTCACACTCCACAACCTTACATACTTCCATCACCTTCTCCCGCCCCATCAACTCTTAATGTCAATGCTGACAATTACAATAACAATGGCAACAATTATCCAACCTTAATAAGGAAAGGTTCAGCATCATTATTAAAATCTCCTGTCAGAAAATATTCAAGTCCTTCTCTTTATCACACTCAACCAAATGACTTATTTAATAATTCTTCGGAATTAATAGATTCACCGAACTATCACAACAGAAACAGTAATAATAATATAAATAGTCAAAGAAAAGGTTCGGCAAGTTCACAAAATTCTGCAAATGAATCAACCAGCTCATTTCCTTTCACCAACACATATTACGACACTCCTTCGATAGCTTCTCCAAGATTACCAAGGACTTCTAGTTTGTCTTCCCCAATAAAAGAATCCCAATCTACCATCAATAACACAACTAGTTATTCGTCTCAAAATCAAAATCATTATAATTATAATTATAATAGCGATAACAATGATTCATTTATCAACAGTCCTGTTTCTCCAAGAAAATACTCAAATTCTTCTTCTTCTTCAAATAATAACACTACGCATTTAAGGGATTCTACAAGTTCAATAATAAATAATAATAAAGATAGGCCTATTTCTTCCACTTCAAAAACAAGTGATTATCCTTATTCTCCTATAACAATGCGTGACAGGCCAACGTCACCAATTCCATCCTCACGAGACAGGCCACTGTCACCAAATCCATCGTCGCGTGACAGACCAATGTCACCGATTCCATCTTCACAAAAATCACCTTATAAAATAAGAGATTCTCGTGGCGCAGAAATAATTAATATTCCACCACCACCTAACTATCGACCCACATCACCTATACTTCCACCACCACGTAACAACAGCAACAACAACAGCAATAACAATCCTCTAAAAGTAGGTGTAATTCCACCAATTCCTACCACAAAAAAAATTGAACCACCTCCAAGACCTCCCCACAGACAAAATAAAGCCCGACCAATTAGCCAAAAAGTTGAGGAAGAATCATCATCATCATCATCATCATCATCACCTAAAAAATCCAAATTTAACATACCAAATACTACAATTACTACAACCACTACTACATCACAAAAGTATTTATCAGATTCAATTTCTAGTTCGCAAAAAGACTATATCAAGAATATTCACAATAAAAAACAATATAGTGTTGGTTCACTGCCAGCATTGTATATAAATAATGAAAATATTATAGAAAGTAAAGGATATACTAATAATGATGATGATAATAATAATGATGATGGTAATATTGGTGCAAAAAATGATTTATTGAGTCTAAAACAAGATAAAAAATTACGTTCTTCTACCAATTCTTTGCCCAATTACCTTCCCTCTATGAACGATTCTGCTAGCAATAACAATAATAATGCAAATAATAATAATTACAAATTGAATGTAATAGTAAGTTCTTCTATTAAAAAAAGTTCATCATTATCAAATATTCCATATGAAAAGGAACAAAAAGAAAAATCATCGTTTTCAAAAAAGTATTCAGCAATCACAGAATCGACATCACCGTCACCAACAATATCACCATCCACATCACCATCCATATCAACGCCTTTATCAATGCCAATATCAACGTCATCATCGATAAGACAGAATGATGATGATTCAGTGCAATCCTATATAAATCCTGATTTGTTACCGAAAGAAATTCGTCATTTAGGTTTGTTTCAAAGTTTGTTATTGCTAATATCATTACCATTATCATTACTTATATAAAATTATTAAAATTATTTTTTAGTTGAAATTTTGGATATTGGAGAACCAAATGAAATTTACGATAACATGTTACCGATTGCTGAAGGTGATTCTGGAGAAATATATTCAGCATTACAAAAAAATGCTGATAGGATGGTAAAATAATAATTTCAATTATTATCATAATTATCATTACTACTATGATAAAAATAAAATAGCATTAATTGTAATATAATAATAATAATATTTAGGATGCAATTAAGGTTATTCCTTACGAGAAAACAAATAAATTGGATGTTGTAAAGAATGAATTAATGAGGATGAAATCAAGTCAACATCCAAATATAGTTGAATATATTGGTTGTTACTACACTGTTGATTCACTTTGGGTAGCGATGGAATGTATGGAAGCATCATTGGCTGATATTATATCGATGTATCCTGATGGTCCAAAAATCAACGAATTTCAAATTGCAAGATTTATGAGAGAAACACTAAAAGGCATCTCATATTTACACAAATCACGAGTCATTCATCGAGATATTCGAAGCGATAATATATTATTAAATAATAACGGTGACATTAAAATTGGTAATAAAATAATTCAAAGATAATTCATAATGTTAATTCCTAGAATTTAAAGAAAATTTAACTATAATAATGATGACATTAATTTATTATTACTTTATAGCTGATTTCGCACAATCTATACAATTGACCGACAAACAACCTTATTGTGATTCAGTGGTAGGTACGCCATATTGGATGGCACCAGAAGTTATATTAGGGTCACAATATGGCACCAAGGCTGATATTTGGAGTCTTGGTATTGTGATGATTGAAATGGCCGAAGGAGATCCACCATACATTGAACATCCCGGATTGAAGGTAAAAAAATTTTTTTGCATGTTATGAGACCAATTTATTTATCATTTATTTAATCAACTATTATTTTTATTTTTATAATAGGCAGTTGTAATGATAGCCAAACATGGAATTCCTGATTTAGTTAATCCTGAGAGATGGACAAAAATATTCAAGGATTTCCTTGCCAATTGTATAGAAACTGATACAACTAAACGAAAATCTGCAGATGAATTGTTAACAGTACGTATTATTATGCAAAAATATTATTATTAACAATCCTGCTATTATTTAAAATATTAAATTGAATAATTACATTTCTTATTAATAATACATACTAATTAAACAACTATTATTTAATTAGCATCAATTTCTACAAAATGTATCGACAAACAGTGAGATTCAGAGAATGTTGCAAGAATTTCGTATGCTTGAAGGGAATGAAAGAGGGGAGGGGGAGGAGGAAGAAGAAGAAGGAGATGAAAATCATAATGTTAATGGTGATATCAATCAAAATGATGTGAAGAAAGAATATCATAATGTTAATGGTGATATCAATCAAAATGATGTGAAGAAAGAATATCATAATGATTATGATTATGATTACGATGATGATAATATAATAAATGATTACGGTTATGAAGAAGATCATAATGAAATATATTCTGGATATGTAAATATTGTTAGCAATAATGGAAATGAGGAGGTAGATGATGATGCTGATTATTATATTAATAGTATTTCAAATAATTTTGACGATTCTAGTATTGGATAATTATAATATTGTTTTTGTGGGAGGGGTGGGGTTGGGAAGAAAATTTGGAAAAAAAAATTTTTTTGAACATTTAATTAATTATATTTATTTTAATTTTAATTTATTTAATAATTAATTATATTGGCAATAATTAGAGTTTTTTTAGTAATACTTAATAATAATAATAATAATTTTTCTTTTTATTTAAACAATTTTTTTTTCCACATAAAATTTAAATTTTTCGATTGTTTATTTGTTTTTTATTAAGAGAAGCAAACATTTAATATAATATATATATATTATATTATGTATTATATTTAATTTTATTAGTGACTAGAGTACATAAATCCTAGTAGCGTTAGGTTAATTATTTAGTATTGAATGAGCAAGGATTTTTTTTTGTTTTGAAAAGAAGAAAAAATCCAAAAACATTTATGAATGTAATTATTAATTTTGTTAATTAAATAATTAATTAATTAATCAAACCAAACCAAACATTTTTAATCATTAAAACAAAAAAAACACCATTTATATTAATTGTGATTCTTCTTTTTCCAAATAAATGTTAATCCATCAAAAATTGGTAATAGCAATTGATCAACCCTTGGATCATTTTTCACATATTCATTAAATTCATGTATATGTTTAGCTACTCCCATCTTTGATGGTGGTATAATTTGTGTAGTTGGTGTGGTGATGGATAAATGAGGCACTTTTTCAACATAACCACTATAAAGCACTTTTATATTTTTTTCCTCAATTGTTAATATTTCATAATTTGATATTTCATGATTAATTAATTAATTAAAAATAATATTTACCATTGTCAACAATAATGAATCCATCGTCACTTAATAGGTCACAATCAAGTATAATGTTTAAATAATTAATATAACCAGACTTATTTGCATCTAAAATTATTAAATGTATAACAAAAATTAATTAGTGTTTTGATGCCAAAAAATCATAAACATTACTTGCCTAGGAAAATCATATCAAATTTCTTTGACTTTTCTAAATTTTTTATTCTAAAAACAAAACAAAATTTAAAATATATATAAATTACAAAATCATAATCATATATTAATATTTACGTGTCAATAGCATTTCCAACTTTTACTTCAATCAGATCACTGAATCCACAATACTCGATATTTTCTTTGGCTTTTTTCGCATAATCAGGATCAAGTTCACAAGTTACTATTGTACTTTTATTATTACTTGCAATTCCACTTTTTCGTAATCCTTCAGCAAAACACAAACTGGAATAACCGAGAAAACATCCAAGTTCAAGAATGCCTTTTGGTTTAATTATAGAAGTTAAAAATGTCAAGAATGAACCTTGAAGTTCGCTAATAGCATAATTTTTTCTTGAATGATTCAATGTTTGTTGATATATTGTTCTTAGAGCATCAGGTGGTGGTGTGGAATGTTCGGTTGCGTATGGACCAGAATTTAAAAATAAAAATGGAAATTGTGCCCGGAAACTATTTGTAGTATGAAAAGCTTTCTTGGAAATATCATTTGCACTCTTGGATATCAATAATTTATAATGTTGGTGCAATAATTGACGACGATAATGATAAAATTGTGAATACGGAAGGATTGAAATTTTTTTAAGGAATTTCATGCTCAATTTTTTTATATTTTATGACGAGTCCCATTCTCCAAAAAGGTATAAAACCGGTTTATTTGCTAATTGTCGATTTTTTTTTTTTTAACCTTTTTAAAAAAAAATTAAATGGATTCAACAATTTTGGAAAAATATTTCAATGAAAATGAAAGATTATTAAATACAGAAGATTTTTATGATGTAAAAATATATCTTGGTGTAGAACCAAACATTAAAGAAGTTCATGCACATGCATCCATCATATCTGCTCATTGTCCATTTTTTAGCAATGTATTAAATGATGCAACAAAAGAAAATGGATATTATATTGTTAAGGAAGCTAATATTAGTGAAAAATTTTTTAAGCCTATTCTCAAGTAAGTTTAAATAAATTTATTATTTATTTATTTATTAATTAATTGAATGTATATTAATGATAATAACCTGTTTAATGAAAGATTCCTATACACATGTAAAATTGATTTTGAAAATTATTCTGGAGCTGAGATATTAGAACTAATAATTGCAGCAGATCAACTTGGTATTGAGTCATTTTATGAATATATTATGAAATACTTTATTGAAAATTGTGAAGATTATATAAAAGAAAGTCCAGTTAAAATTTTACAATTAATTTATGGTAATGAAAAATTCAAGGAATTGAAAAATATTTATTTGGAAAAATTTTGTGAATATAGTGAAAAATTATTTGAATCAAGTGAATTTGAATTGTTGGAAAAACCAACTCTATTGGAAATTCTCAAAAGAGATGATTTTTCTGTTAATGAGATGGTTATTTGGGAAAATATTCTTAAATGGGGATTGGCAAAACATCCAGAAATCAATAATATCAATGTTGAGGATTGGTCATCACAAAATTTTGCTGATTTAAGCAATACATTAAAAGAATTTCTTTTTTTAATAAGATTTCAGGATGTTTCTCGAGATGATTTTTTTAATAAAATTGAGCCATATCAAATGCTTTTCCCCAAAACTTTATGGAAGCCCCTTTTACATTATTATATATTTCCTGATAGACAACAAATATTGAGTTTATTACCATCAAGGAATCCTGAATTTAAAATTTTGAATTCAACACTTGAATCATTGACAATCAATCAAAAACTTACTTTACTTTTTGCAAGTTGGATTGATAGAAAAAGTCCACAATATAGTTCATTAAAGGAAGTTAAATATGAATTCAAACTTATATATCGTCATAGTAGAGATGGTAATAGTGTAGCTACATTTTATCAAAAATGTGATAATATCAATAAAACTCTTGTGGTTGGCAAAATACAAAATTCAGATCAATTAGTAGGAGGTTATAATCCACTTTATTGGAATTTAAATAATGGAGCTGAGATATATAAAAATACAACTGAAAGTTTTATTTTTAATATTAGAAATAGAAATGATATTAATTCTGCACAATTTAGTTATGTTATTAAACAAAAAGCAATTTACTGCCATCCTTCAGATTTGGCTATTTTTGGTAATACTTGTGATCTTATTTTTAGAACATATAATACTGTTGAGTGTTATGGTGGTAATTATAATAACATTAATATAGTAAATCATAGTAAATATGACGAATTAGAAGTATTCCAAATAATTGATAAATAAAAGTTTTAATACTATTTTAAGCAATAAATTTATATACATGTATATTATATTTTAAAGACTATTTCTCTTTATACTTTTCTCATTAATGATGAACAAAAATGTCTGACCACACATACATAATAATAAATATAAAATTTTATGTTGCTTAGGTTTTGAAGTGTATACGTATTCATAACTTTTATTCTAAAAAAATAAATTTCTTTCTCAAAATAAAACTCAAATAAAAAACAATGGTATCTAGTTGGCCACCAATTGTTAAAATACATGCTCCGGTCCTTTTAATGGAATTCCTCTTTCAGAATAGCCTTTAATTCGCTCATTTTTTTGAGGTTAGGTGATTGTGAAGGCAGTCCCCCCCTCAATCTAATTTGATTATTAAACTCATTTATAATTAAAGGTAAATTCTCCTCCAAAATTAAACACGAGTTGGTCGAAATATTGTAAATCACTCCATATCACTGACTTCCACTTCCTAACACTCCGGCTTTCAACCATTTTCTCTTTGTTTTCATCAAAGGGGCGTTATTGCTCCAACTCATGAATAAATCTTAAGATTATGAAAGTTCCTACAAATCGTTTGGTAGAAATCTCAATGCCACTTGCTTCTATGAGTTTCTCTTTTAGTTGATGATTATTTTCCTTTCATATCAGCCGATTTGGTTTTTGGGGCCTTTTTTTCAAACCTTATGTCTTATTGTCTCGATGTTAAACACGAGTATTTTTAATGTGTAAACTGGTCGGTAGAATGATAATTAACCCTAAAAAAATTATTTGCTCCGCTAAAAAAACTAATTTACTATCCATAAACCCGTCAAACCAATGGCCTCACCTCAAAACCAATGGGTTTTTGCTAGTATAAAGTATTCATAACGTTATGATCATACCATACTGGATTTTGGGGTTCAAACAAAACCAGCGCATATGTTAATTGTTTTTGATCTAAAATTTTGGACCTTCTACTTCATGTATATAGTACTTTCAACATCATCATCATTATAATAATGAGTTATTGTGTATTGGACAGTGCTATATCAATATGGAATTTTTTAATACCTTAGAGATTCTCTTTATAGAAATCTCACTTAAGATTTTACCTCTTTCAATTATTGTTAAGTTTGCATTTTTTACTTTTGGCATTTTAAAATTTAAATAGCGCAAGGCAGCTAGCCTTTTGGTTAACTTTGGGCCACACTTTGTCGATTAATTACAAGCTTTTATATTCAATTAAGTTATTTCACGAATTTATTTAATAATTCTCTTGCTTACTGCCTCTTAGAAAGCTTCGGCAAATCTGTAAGCACATTTTATGGTACAATAAATAAATGTGGCACTTTATAAAGCGGCAAATTCTTTCCTAAATTTCCTTTTACTTTTGCTTTTCTTGGCCGTTAAAGACTTTGTTGATTTGGTTTCTTTATAAGACCCATGGAACTGCTTACTTAACAGCCGTATGTTTACAACAATAATAAATAACGATATGTGATAATGACCTTAATTAATAGATGTCAATATTTTATATTAGGTTGACCAATAAGTGATAGTTATGTCCTCGCGGTAGAGGTATATTTAGAATTTTACTAATACTAAGGATAACGAAGGGATACAACTGATTTATCTCCTGTTTTTATGTAATTCTCCATTTTATTAAAAGCTTCTTGCACTGAAACCATCATTCATTATGTGCGCATAAAAACGATCTTTTAAATCTTCTTCTTGTAAACAACAATCAATGGCTTATTTTTTAAAAAAATATTATTTGTTTTATTGAAAACTATGTAAATTGATTAATAATATTATTTGTTGTAAAGAGTTTTATGAAAGCGTCAGAATTATTAGATTCTGATTTTACACTCAAGAAGTTAGTAAATTTTTATTTATTTTATTTAAATATAAATTTTTTTTATAGAGTTTAAGTGTATCTTCCATTCGACGAAATTTCTCAAAAGAAAATACAAATGTTTATGATCTTTTTATTATTAGTTTATATATTTATTACATAAATATTTGATTCTCGAAAAGTTTTTTAGAGAAGAATTAGATAAATATAGCCACGCCATTTAACACAAAGGAGAGCACTCATCAATGGTTCTCCAGATTCGAAAATTTTATTAAAGACACACAACCTAGTATTGACTTGACAAAAATTAGTGATGATAAAAGAGTTATTGCATCATTATTGCGTTAATTTATTGTTGTAATTAAAACTAGAGATAACAAGGAATACAAAGCTAATCAATTATAACGGAATCTGTGCTATCAATCGTTATTTCCATGAGTTATTAAATATAGAACATCACTGAGTTTGGTACTGTACGAGAGAGATGTTTACATATAATTGGTAGAACTTGCTGATGGTAATTACAATGGTGCGAATCCTTTATCTTGATGAGGAGATGACCAAAATTTTTGATCATCCAATGGTATCATCAAATTCATCCGAAGGGTTGCCCAGAAGGGTATTTTTGTGGATCTTATCCTTGAAATTAAAACAAGCCATTTAAAGGAAAGATTTGACGATCTGATCACATGACAAAATCCATCAAGATGGATGGATATTTTCAAAAAAATAGTTCATATTCAAATAAACATCCAATCAACATAATGCCTCCAGATGAATCGGGCGAAATAGGTGCTTGTCATTAAAGCTCCGAACGAATCGAATCAAGTTGAATTTTAAAGTGATTCGATTCGACTCAATTTGAATCAAACCGGATTCCTAAATTTTTTTCTTATTGGAATGATTCGAATAAAACAAATAAAAATAATTTGAATAAAATAATAAAATGAATTAATTCGGATAATTCAATAAAACGAATAATTCAGATAAGAGTTTGTATTGTGAATAGAGATTCTACATAAATATTAATAACGATAACAAAAAAGTAATGTAATTTACAATCGCACAATTCATTGTTTAAATTTAAATAATAAATATCAAAACAAATCGAATCGAATCAAAATTTTGCAAATAGACCATAATGTAGACTACTAATAATAGATCTAGATTCAATGAGACTTAATTGAATTCAATTGTCAACAATTTAAATGATACAATTAGTTATGTAATGGGGATATTAGTGTTGGTTGCCAAAACTATTTTGAAGAGGCGAAAGTCAAAACTAAATCAAAAGTCAATAGTCAAAAATCAAAACTAGTTTCGACTTATGGAGAAACCTTTGACTTTTGCACGGTTGCGAAACTCTCTAATTTGGAAACCAACACTAGGGGATATAGATATTTTTTGTCAATATATTAAATTTCTCTCGTATTGATTGACATCTCTCTCATTCATAAACAGATTGTAAATTAATTGTTTGTAAAAAGACATGTAAGTTTGGGAACACAATCAATGCTCTCTATGCCGAACCCCTGGACCGAGAAATTTCGCAAGTGTCAATCATTGTCACATGATCATCAATTACTGCAATAAAGGCTAATACATGAATATATATGCAATTTTTATCAATTTCGTCAGACAAAAAAAATATATTACACATGTATCTATATTGTATTTTTATGAACTGGTTTTAAGGATAATAAGTTGTGTTATTAGTTAAACAACGGTTGATTTAACTTGTCTGTAAAAAACCAAACTTTTAGCTAGTTATCCAGGTCTTCACACAGTCCTTGGCAAATTGTTAACGCAATGCTTGTCGGCAAAGTGTCCTGTTGGTAAAGCGTCTTGTCGGTAAAGTGTCCTGTTGGTAAAGCGTCTTGTCGGTAAAGTGTCCTGTTGGTAAAGCGTCTTGTCAGTAAAGTGTCCTGTTGGTAAAGTGTCTTGTCGGTAAAGTATCCGGGTCCGGTTAGAGGCTGCTCTGAAAGAGGAATGGGCACAAATTCCATTAGGAAGGATAGGAGCGTGTATTTCTAACAATTGATGGTCAATTAGATACTGAATTTTTATTTTATTTCATTTAAATTACGAAGGTATACCCTTCAAACTCTAAAAAACATGATGTTTGTGTATCAAATAACTATTGTCCAGGTAGAGTATGTAAATAAAAAATTTATTATTATTGAGAGAAGAATATTTATTTAAAGATAAATATTAGCCTTTAAAATATTATCAATATTAGTCATAATAATTTTCATTTTTTATCAATTATTTGAAATACTTCTAATTCATCATATTTACTACCATGTACTATATTAATGTTATTATAATTACCACAATAACTATCAACAGTATTATATGTTCTAAACATAAGATCACCATTACTACCAAAAATAGCTAAATTTGAAGGATGGCACCAAATTGCATTTTGTTTAATAACATAACTAAATTGTGCAGAATTAATATCATTTCTATTTCTAATATTAAAAATAAAACTTTCAGTTGTATTTTTATATATCTCAGCTCCATTATTTAAATTCCAATAAAGTGGATTATAACCTCCTACTAATTGATCTGAATTTTGTATTTTGCCAACCACAAGAGTTTTATTGATATTATCACATTTTTGATAAAATGTAGCTACACTATTACCATCTCTACTATGACGATATATAAGTTTGAATTCATATTTAACTTCCTTTAATGAACTATATTGTGGACTTTTTCTATCAATCCAACTTGCAAAAAGTAAAGTAAGTTTTTGATTGATTGTCAATGATTCAAGTGTTGTAATTCTTGATGGTAATAAATTCAAAGCTTGCTGATTGTCAGCAATTATATAATAATGTAAAAGGTCATTCCAAATTAACTCTGGAAGAAGTTTCAGGTATGGAATAATTTTAGAACAAAAATCCTCTTTAGAAATATCTTGAAATCTAATCATAGGAATAAATTCTTTTAATGTATTACACATATCAACAAAATTTTGTGGTGACCAATTTTTAACTTCACTGTTATTGATTTCTGGATGTTTTTCTAATCCCCAATTAAGAACATTTTCCCAAATAACTATTTCATCAACATAAAAATCATCCCTTTTAAGAATTTCCAATAAAATTGGTTTTTCCAATAATTTAAATTCATTTGACTGAAATAATTTTTCACCAAATTCACAAATTTTTTTTAGGAAGATGCTTTTCAATTCTGCAAATTGATTGTTAGAATAAATTGATTGTAAAATTTTAACTGGATTTTCTTTTATATAATCCTCATGCTTTTCAATAAAGTAGTTCATTATATAATTATAGAATGACTCAAGACCAAGTTCATCAGCTGTAATTAATACTTGCAAAATATCAACTCCAGTATAATTATCTAATTCGATTTTACATGTGTACAAAAATCTTACAAATAAATAAATGAATATTATTATTACAAATTCAATAATAATTATTTAATTATTTAATATAAACTTACTTGAGAATAGGGTTGAAGTATTTTTCACTAATATTTGTTTTTTCAACAATATAATATCCATTTTTTTTTATTGCATTAGTCAATACATTGCTAAAAAATGGACAATGTGCAGATACAATAGATGCATGTGCATGAATTTCTTTAATGTTTGGTTCTACGCCAAGGTATATTTTTACATCATAAAAATTTTCTGTATTTAATAATCTTTCATTTTCATTGAAATATTTTTCCAAAATTGTTGAATCCATTTTAATTTATTTTTTAAAAAAAAAAAAAATGCCAATCGATTGCTAAAAATAATAAAAATATGTTTGGATCATTTACTGCGCCATACGACAAAATTCGTAAATAATTTTTTTCACACACAAAGTCAATAATAATAAAACTTGAGTATTTTAATAATTTACAAATATCAAAATAATTTAATTAGTGATCACGAGATAAAAATCCTATGGTATATATATACACAATACAATATTTTTATATATATTATATGCAATCCTCTATCTCTCTTTTTTTCCTTCAAACAATCAATTAGTATTTTATTTTCATTGGAGATGATGAAATTTACAAGATGTTAATAATCGATCTTTTGATCTTGAGGAAATATTCAACTCCGGATCTAATGATGATAAACCATCCTCGTTCATCAATGATAATCCTGCCAAGCCCATATAAGTATGCAAAACATCTTTTGGAGGGAAGGTTTGGGAGGATGATAGAAAAAAAGAGAGAGCCGAGAATTGATTTGGAAAAAAAAAATTTATTTTTGTTATTTATCTATTTAATTAAATGTGTATGTGTGTATGTGTGTATTTATTTATTTACCTGGATGGTAATCCGGCCATTTTGAAAACCCGCCGTATTTTGTTTGAGTAGTCATTAAGAAATCACGATTTCTTTTATAATCAACAAAATCAAAAGCTTTCAAAATCTATATGTATGAGTACCTTATGAGTATAAATATTTTCCAAAGTTAAAAAATAATTAATAAATTAGCAACCTTTAAAGAAGCACCAATCCAAAAAGAGTAGCAAGTGTCTTCAGGCTTATTGGCTCTACCTTGGAATCCATTATTTTCTTGACGCGATAATAACCAAAATATCGTTTCATCTTTAGAGAGCAGGCCCTCGTCAATTTTATCTAGTATTGAAAGAGCTGCAATTGCACAATATGTCGAACCACCTATTAATTATTAATGGTAGTGATTAGCCAATTAGTTTGTTGGTTAGTTGACGAAAATAAGTTTTAAATTACCGTGAGATTCAAATCCTGGGCCTTGACCAATTCCATAATCATATGACTTTAATAAATTAATTACACGAATTGAACGTGAATTACACGAAACAATCTAAAAATAAAACCGAACCAAATAGGTATCTATTTACCTGACTATTCTTTATATAGTCGACAATTTTTAAAATGTTGATCCCACTGAAATCATTTAATATTGAAGATATTGCGACAGCACAATAAACAAATCTCATATCTGATTCCATCCCTTGATATGTTTGTGTAAAACTAAACAAATAATAATAATAATAAATTAATTGTCACAAATAATTATTCCTTAATTGTTTGAATGATTTGCATAAAACAAAAAGATCATAATATATCACCTTCCATTATCATTTTGCAAATATTTTAAAGAATTAATAATTGCTGTCTTGTCGACACATGCAAGATCATCGCCCAAAGTTAGCAGAGAGCATAAAGCAGTGTAAGTCATTGCTAAATTTGCAGCGTCGAATGGTAATTTCGAATTGCGCGACTACTTTTTATTAAACGACGATGAATATTGATAAATTGTAATTCATAATTACAATAATTTATTTTAATTATATAAAATAGTTACTCCATTTGGATCATATTTAGTACCAGAGAATGGTGAACCTCTAAACCCACAAATTTTTTCATTGATTTCTAAAAAAAAATTTGACCAAGAAAAAAAATATTTAAAAAAATATTTTAAAATATTATATATAAAATATATTATGTAAATATGAAATACCAGGTTTTTCTAAATTAGGCAAGATTTGTTGAGAATAAATCCAATCAATCCAATCTTTCTTTTGTTCTTTTGAAATTTCTATATCAATGGCACCCAATAAATCCAATCCAGATAAACAAAAATAAGCCAATGACATTCTATGATACAAGTATGCATAAGTAGCAAGTAGATAAATATATATATATATGCACATCATATGATTTTTACCAATTGCTAAATCCTTTAAATTATTTACAAATTAATAATATTAATAATAATACTACCTAAGTGTGTCGTTGCTCGTATAATTTTCAGGCAACATTTCTAGACAACGTTTAAAATACTTGACATGATTGGCAATTTCGAATTCTTTTAGATTATTTTCAACATTATTATTATTTTCTGATGTTGATGTTGTTGATGTTGATAATGTGGCATTTTTATCTTTGATAGTTGACATTTTTTATTTATTATTTATTAATTAATTAATTTAATTAATTAGAATAAATAATAGAAAATAGAAGAGAAGAAGATTGAAAAATTTAAAAAGATGCACAATTTTTTTTTGTGGGAAACTTATCGGTGGAATTCGGATATTTAAAAACAAACAAAATAATAATAATAAAATATATTCATCATTTATATAAGTGCAATTATGCCAAATAGTTAATTACAAATTCATCAAACATCAATAATAATAATATAAATAAATAAAATATATTATAAATAAAAATAAATTACATAACCGACTGATAAGAAAGCTATTAATGTTTATTTGTGAACACATAGATAAGATCATAAGACAACAAACATGGAAATTTATGAATGCAAGAATTAATGTGAGAATTAATATGAGAAATAAATATGAATGAATGAATTATAAAAAAGATTATCTATACGAATTATTTTTATATTTATTTTTAGTTACCTTGATGCATATTTTTTAAAATTTTGATTGATATTATTTAAAATTTTCAAAAATTCCAATTTTGATAATTTGATTCTTAAGGTTTAATTCTAAAGTTTAATATTTCTAAAGCCAATTTCTAAATTATGATTACCATTTAGGTTAATCAACTGATTTTAATCAATCAATCAATCAATCAATTAATCAATCAATCAATCAATTAATCAATCACATTCATTTACACATTGCTTATTTGACTTTTCTCACAATGTAGGCGTCAAATATTCGTGGGAATAGTTTTAATAGGAATTGAATTGAATGAGTGATACGTACTAATATATATAATATATAATATATAATATAATATAATATATAATATAATAATAATAATATAATGAATGTAATACAGCAGTATCTTTTTAATCTGTTTGTTTTTGCAATTTGAAATTCATCACGAGAATTCATCATCACCATATAAAAAAATAATAGAACAACATATAAATATTTAAATACTGATAACAAATATTCTTATCAGTTTGTTTTTATTTATTTTATCTGCAATGCAATGTATGTAATGTATTTGGATTTCCGATTAATTTCATGAAAAAAAATATAAATTAGGAAACGCAATTCATAATCAGATCTTTTTTGCTGATAAAAGATAAAAGATAAAAGATAAAAAACCCTTTTTTGATCCCCCACACTATCTCACACTATACAGTTCATGTTTATTTTGCACTACATACGATATAAATAATAATATAATGTATAAATATTATTGTAATTAAAAATCCAGAAATCAAATTAAAATCAGCAAAGTTGATCTCATTTATCACACACAATATATAAATACCGTAGAAAAACAACTTGGAATTTTCTTCTTTTTTTTCTTTTTTTTTTAATAAAATTTTTGAATCTATATTATTTTCAAACAAAACTAAAACATTAAAATTTTCGAACTAATTAAATTTTCAAATTATAATTAAAAATTAAAGAAGTATGGAAAACCCGGCTTCAAATATTTATCCAGCTTCACCTTGTTGCTCTACCATTTCAAATCATAATAATAATAATGATAGTTCTTATCAGCAGCACTCTAGCAGTAATAATAGTAATAATGGTAGATGTAATTTTGAAAATCTTTTGAATGCAGCTGAACAACATCAACATCATTTAAATAGTAGTAATAATAATAAAACTTATTCTCAACAATATCAACGTGATGAATACCATCAATTTCGTCTTCCTCCACCTTCAAATTTTAATTTCAATTATACCCCACTACCAACACCTGCTGCACAAACGTCTTCTATAACCGATGCAATGTCAATATCTTCATTAATTGACGTGGACGATGACGATCAACCAAAAAATAACTTTCAACAAAATCAACATCATCAATATCAACAACAACATCATCAATATCAACAACATAATAATAGTCATCAACAACATTTACAACATCAGCAATTATTCACATTAACACCACCTATAACACCACCTGTAACTTCTCTTATTGATGATTTACCATACTCGGACATAAATACTACCAGTAGTAATAGAATAATAGCTTCAAAATTTTCTAATTTTAAACCAGTCATCAATAAAAACGATCTTTATAATCATCAACATTTTTCTACTACACCTTCATCATCAACATTGTCATCTACACCTTCATCACCACCTTCAAATTATCATCATTTCACCACTAGTAGTAATACTACAGTACTTCCAAGTGTTAATCAAGCAGTTGGAAACAATTCTCACCAACAATATCAGTACCATCAACATCACAATGCTGTGATAGATCAATCTTCACCTAATTCATCACCATTAACACCACCAACTACACCACCACCTTTAAATTACAACAACATTAATAATTCTACCACCACCACTATTAATAATAATAAAAGAAAAATAGATTATATCAACAATAATAGCAACAACAACAACAACAACAACAATAGTAGCGATGATGATGAAGAAGATGATGATAATAATAATAACGATGGTTCTCTACGTGTTTCAAAATACAGAAAATTCAGCATTCATCAAGAAATTCCTCCTATCACCCCCACCCCCAACACTACCTCCTCTACAACCAATAAGAACAAATTTAAACTGGTTACTGTTACGTGTTATCATGCAACTGTTGCACAAAAATCTTATGGTAGCGAAAAAAGATTTTTATGTCCACCACCTGTAGTGATCATTGATAAAACCAGCGGCAACAGCAGCAGCAGAAGCAATAATAGTGGCAATAGTAAGAATCTTTTTATTAATAATAATAACGATAACAACCACAGCAGACCAGAACTTTTAATGTCGGTGATGTGTGAAAATGGTAAGAAATCATTAGAACTAGATGGTCAACTTGATGAAGATATGAAGAGCACATTTAAATTTTTACATGTTAGCGGAACTGCTAAAGCAAAGACCTTTACTCTTAAACTAAAAATATTCGATAATCTTACAAACCCCACTTTGAATTCGTCATCACCAAGAAATTCAACTTCAATCCCACCATCTGCAATATTTGATTCATCTCCAATCACAATAATTTCAAAGCCTTCCAAAAAAACCGCCAAGGCAAGAAATCTCTCATCGTGTATTTTATCCGGATCTCAAATCTCACTATTCAATCGTATAAATTCTCAAACTGTAAGAACAAAGTATATGGGAATCGAAGATGGAAGATTATGTGCCAGGAATACTTCCTGGTCTTCTTTTATCATTACTGTTGTAAATAATAGTAGTAATGCAACAACAACAACAACAACATCAACATCATCAAGTACACCAATAAATTACGGATCAGAGATCATTTTAAGTAACCCGGTGACTGGATTCACATCCGATCGTTTAATTATTCGTAAAGTTGAAAAAAGTCGTATATTACAAAATGCTACTGGGCCTGTAAGTCAAATGCAAAAAATTGCTTTACAACGTATTATAAGACGACCACCATCGAACAACAATAATATGCACCACCGTCATCATCAATACCATCATGAGTATGAATATGAATCACTTTATTTAAGTGCAGCAGGTCCAATTACAATTGATAACAATCATCATAATAACAATAATTCACAATCTTCTTATTCCACTTCTTCCTCTTCCGATAATAATACTTCTGATACTTCTTCATCTTGTACATTGAACTCAACACCTTTCCTAAGATATCAATCATCACGAGTTGTTCATATGCAAAATTTAGAATTCACCAAGGAACCGTTTAGATCAATGAATATCATTAATAATGGAAATGTTTATAGCACTGGAGTTAATAGTCGTGGTTGCATCGTTGGTGGAGGCGGTAATGACGGAGTTACAATGTCAACTTCTACAGTTGAAGAAATTGATGACTATTTATGTTGGACCATTGTTGGAATCTCAAAATTTCAACATTCTTATTATGAACAGGATTCATAAATTTTTTATACATCTGAACATATTTTAGATATTATACATATATATATATATTAGTTAGTCTAAAAAACATCATTCGTTTTTCATTTTGTACATATATAAACATACATATACATAAATATCTTATTTTAAAAAAGATTTTTTCGCTCATTTTTTTTTTTTAATCTTGTATATATTTATTATATATTAATATTAATTAATATTTATTGTATTATTACATATTTATATAATAATAGAATGAAATAAAATTCTACAGTATATAAATAAATCTATGTAATATTTATTTTTATTACATGAATAATAATTAAACAATATGACGGAGTTTTTTTACCTCTTTTCTAAACTTATTTCCACCACAAACGACAGCTTGCTTACGTAAGTAGTAGATAAAAGAAAACGAAATCAACCTGTAAAATTTGTATGTAAATCATCCATATTCCAAAATTTATGACATGGGTTTTCTATCTTGAAGCGATTCTTGGTTGTTGTATTTTATATTAGAGCCACAGTGAGCTTTTTGTTTAATCCAATTCATTCGCCAGTCACAATGGAAAATTACAAATTGAACTGAAGGTTTCACTTCAATGAGCACAAATAATAAACCATTAAACATTCAATCTAGTATGATGGATGTGAAGAAGTTCGATGCTATTACTTTTTAATTAATTAATATTTTATGTAAATGAAACAATAAAACAAACAAATGGATATTAAAAAAGTATTTTAGAAATATATACTGACTGTTGACTAATTGAAAATTACGACCTTACAAACTTGTAGACTTCACATTCTTCTAAAAGGTGAAAGGTTTTAAACCCATTTATACCTAAATTATTGTCATAAGCATTCCAATTAAAATAATAGCAATAAGGTACATTATTATTAACACGATAATATTGTTTTAAATCATAAAAGTTCATATTCTATATCATCTTTCATATAATTAATATTATTATACCCTATTGCAAGCATAGTGTTTTTGACTCTGCTGAATATTGAATTATTTATTTGATTTGCATCAATTTTAAAAATAAAACTTTTATCAGTTACAGTAAAATCTACGGAATTCTCCAGTTTCTTTAATTTTCATAATGGTTACTGTTTGTCCAATGTCATGGCATCTATCCTCAAAAACAGTTCTAGAAAATCCATCACGAGATACACAAAGAATTAATTCAAATTCATATGATGAAATGGTTTCATCATTGTACATATCATTTGTTTTATTAATCCAATTAAATATTAAATATTTAATTTGTGGGCTCAATAAATATCTTTCTCTTGTTCTTGGACCTTTTCGATTTATTAAACTTGGTTACTGTTTGCCAGTGAGATGATGATATTTAAGAAGTTCTTTATATATACTTTTATATCAATCAATAGCTTCTTTGTAAGGTTTGATTTTTTTCATCAAAATCTTTTAAGGTGATTTGATCAAATCTAATTAATGACAAGAAATCTTGTAATATAATTTTTAATTCTTTGAAATTATCTTGATTCCATTTTGAAATTTCTTTTTCTCCAAATATCAATTTCATCAATTTCCAAATCTTCTCTTTTCAATATTGATGTAATCATTGATTTTTCAATACATACAGTGTCATCATTCTTTAAAATTAATTCTGGATTTTTACCAGTCACTTCCTTAGAATAATCATAAAGTAAACTGAATGATTGGTATTTTGATGAAATATCATAAACATAAACCAAATTTTCTTTGAATCCAATCTTTTTTTTTCTATAATTAAATAATTTTGTAAACTATCATCTGCTTCCAGATTATTTATGCTAATTCCTCCATTGTAAATATATCTTTTAAAAAACATTAATATTATTTTTAGTTAATAATAAATCAAATTAACAAAGGTAAATCATATATACGTTAAAAGAACTTCAAATACTTTTTCAAATAAAATTATGCCATCATCAGATCTTTTTATCCAATTATCCGATAATGCTGTTTCAAAATAGGGAGACCTTGCTTTTAAAATAGCAGAATGCGCTTTAAAAGTTTTGACATCCTGGTCTACTGCTCCAACCCTAATTTCTACATCATATGAACTTGATTCGTTCAATAACTTTGTCCAATCATTTACAAGTTTATTAAATTTATTAATATGTTAAAAGCATCTTCAAAGTCGATCGATTGTGTTAATTCGAGTTTGGGAACAATTTTCAATGACGTGACACTAATTCATGAAAAGGGGAAATGTTTAGCCGGGATGATGATGATAATGATAATAATAATAATGAGCAAAAAAAATTGTTCAAAAGCTTGAGAAACTACTTGTTAATTATAAACGAATCAGTACAAGCCCCCAAATTTTCATTTCCTGGATATTAATATTAATATTAAAATATAACCCTCAAGTTTTTTTGCCATACAAAAGGAGAGAAAATATATATAGTCGATGTAGGGGATGGCAGATCACTAAACTATGCTATTTTTTTATTATTTGATCCTGTTTATCGTAAAGTATATAGTAAGTTCGATGTTCCAGACATCCTTGATTTTCATTCAATCTCTTTTGGTGATGAATTAAAGAAAAATTTTTTTTTAATTACTCCCTTGCAAGCATGGCCTGATATTATTGATTGACCAACAACAACAATAATATTAAAAATAAGGTTTCTATCGCACATTTAATTTTAGTCGTATGATGTATGAGAACGGAAAAATGAATTCGCTTTATCCAATAAACAAAGATATTCAATAGAAAATGATCCATTCAATTCTATATTTAGAATATAAGTTTTTTTACAATAACGAAATAAAAAGATTCAAACAACGAATGATTTCTGCTTCTGATTTTTAGTAATAGTAAACAAAAAATACCAAGAAATTTAATTCCGAATGAATCAACGACAAGTAACAGTTAAAAAAGTATGTTGTCGTTAACGTGCGTGTGTTATACTACAGTACGGGTTTGTAATTACTTGTTATTTATACTTGGAAAGTCTAACAATGCTTGAAAAATAAAAATGATCAAAAGAACTGTTGCATATATCGTGTGTATATATTATATATACATATGATTATTAATGCATACGTTTTGTATATAAAAGAAATCGATTTTTCTTCTTTTTTTCAAATTCTTTAAATTTATATTTCTTTCTAACACATAAAATGAATTTAAGAATGCGAAAAAGAAGTGCAGTAACAATTACTAAAGCGCCAAAAAAGGTCTCAAAGAAAAAAGGTTGTAAAATAATTGATGTTAATAATGTCGATAACGTTAATAATAATACTGTTGACGACAACAATGGCAACAATATTAATAAAATATTAACACCCACACCCGATTTATCATCAGAATCTACATCCATATTAACGCTAGCATCGTCAACACTCGATTTATCCACATCAAATTTATCCACACCTACATCTATGCCAACATCAGCCAATTCACCAGCAACTTCAGAATTAACATATATATATATGTCCATACTAGCATACAACTCAAACAAATTTGCATCATTTTCATCGGAAATATTTGTAAAAATATGCGAGGATTTGCCGCCTCTAGATATTTTCGCATTGTCAAGAGTTTGCAAACTGTTTCGTCAATATTTGTGCACATCCGATTCATTAATATCACAAATCATTTGGCGAAAAACAAGACTCCGGTTTCTAATCTACCCGCGGCTACCACCACCGCAAGGAATGAGCGAATTACGATATATTCGACTAGCTGTTTTTGATAAAAGATGTGAATTCTGCGGTTTGAAGCGTTACCAAAATAACAAGGCAACATTGTATTGGGAATTCCAAGTTAGATGTTGCGACAAATGCCTATTCGAAAGAACAAAAACGTACGAAAATATCTATTCCTATTGTTGTTATAAAAAAAGAATTGATTGATTGAATTTATTTTGTCCCCCAATAATTACTAGATTCGAAGAAATTGAAAAAGAAAAGATACTTCCAACAAATTTACTCGACAATTTATCATGCCTATGGATTCGAGGTGGATTGTTTCTAATACCTGTACACAGATATTATTGGATACCTCATATTGTTTTAATCATCAATGAATACACTGAAATAATCAAGAATAATAATTATTATGATTTGGAAATTTGGTTAAGAAATAAAATAGATCAACAAAGGCAATTTTTAGCCGAAGTATCAATTCGTTATGAAGAACATAGATTATATTCACATCAATAATAAATAAAATTTTTTTTTTGTAATTCTTTAATAATAAATAAAATAATACATTTTTCCCGTTTATTCATCGTTTCATTTGCTTAGTGAAAATGTGTAATTTTTAAATTACTGCGTCAAGTAAATCACTGATAAAATTTTTATTCTAATAATTACTATATAGATCTTTGGACTTTTTTTTCGTAATCAAGAATGATTGAATGGATTATACTTTGTGTGATATTATACCTTTTACATAAAACTAATCCCACTAGTACCTCATTTCACAATTTTATATCAAAAAAAAATGAATCGTCATCTTCCACCACTTCCACAAGTAAAGAATTATTTGGTTTTTTTAAGAAAATATTTAGTGATCAACCAACAGTTCCAGAATACACAAGAGATGATTATGTTATATTTTCAATCGTCAATCTAAAAGATGGCTCTGCAACTTATTTGGGTGTTGGAGGTGTATGGTTTGTATTGAGTCAAATAGAACTAATCGAAACTGGAGGTATTGGTGGTAGTGGTAAAGAAACAGCGGTCGAATTAAAATTTTTGGAAGGATCTGCTAATCAAGAAAAAGAAAACGCTATTCAAGCTAAAGGAAAAAGAGATTGTAAATTTATTGTTATTTGAGAATATTGAATTGTTATTATTTTAATAATAATAATAATAAATTAATTTTTATTTATTTTGTGATAATAGATAATTCAGCAGCAAAATATTATATATCAGCAGCAAAAAAATTTGAAAAAATTAATGATAATTATAGTTTATTGGAGGCTGCTGGTTGTTATGAAGATGCGTATAAATCATTACAACAAACTAAACAGCCTGGTAATATATACACACACACATATATTTATTTATTGCTAAATAATAGGAAATAAATATCAAAATTTTTGATTTTTCTGAAAATCAATAAAAATAGACAAAGCAATTGAAATGTTGGAGAAGGCAGCTTTGATTTATGAAATCAATGATAGACAAAGTACACGTGCTGCTAGAATATATGAACAGATAGCTGAGCAATATAAAAAATCTACGGTAAATTCATCATTAAAAAATTTAGGGAAAGCTTTAACTGCACATGAAAAGGCTGCTGAACTTTTTGAAAGAGAAGGAGATGGGTAATATTTATTAATAAATATATGTGTATATATTAATTATAGAAGGGGAAAAGTCAACCTTTAATTATCTATTTATTAATCATTAATCATTATCTAAACATTTCAATATAGTCGTCATTTGTATTCTATAATTTCACAAGCAGAAGTAGCAGCAGAAATTGGTTATTATGATAAATCAATATTACTATTTGACAGTATAATGTTTACAGTGGCAAATGATAATTTATTACAGTATAAAGCTACTGGATTTGTATATTGCCAATGTATTTGTATGATTGGTTTGGGTGATTGGATTAGACTTGAAAAATTTCTGGCTGACTCTATTGATCTATATCCTACTTTTGCTGATAGTAGAGAATGTAAATTTATCAAGGTAAATATATTTTTCGGGGGGATGAATCAGAAAATTTATATTAAAAAAAAATATATTCTTCATTTATTTGTTTGTTGATTTAGGAATTAATTACAGCAAGAAATAGTTTTGATCCATCAACTTTTGCAACTGCATGTAAAAATTTCGATAATTTTAGTAAATTATCACCATGGCAAACTAACATATTACTTCAAGCTAAAAAAAGTTTGGAAACTGAAGATTTGAAATAAATTATAGTTGTTGCGTTGGAAATTTTACATGCAATAATAGTATGTGATAACATGGTTTCTTTTAAACCCAACAAAGTGAACATTTGTACTATTTCAGGAATCATTTAACATCACAATTGTATATAGTAAAATTTTATAATCGAATGTCTTCTTGATACCCTTGCTGTAACTTCTTTACCATATGTATCTGCTTTAAGAAAAATTTTAAAGCAGGTTGTTAATAAAACCGAAAATAATCTGACCTTCAAAGTCAAATTTTGTCTTTATATTCATATATGTAAAATTTTATTTGGCGTGTCCAATTTCAAGTAGAAGTAGAATAAATATCCAAATATTACATTATTATGAATATTTACTGATTTTTTTGATTGCTTAGGTATGTCTTTTATAGTAAATATAATAAATAAATAGATATTAAAATTTTTTCTTTACCTATATACATAAATAATGATTGGAATAATTAACAAGTAACAATATTGATTAAATTAAAAGGTGTTTATATACATCAATAAATAATAAATATAATTATTGAATGATTGATAAAACGTTCACTTTTGTAAAACTTACTTTGCAAGCTTCATAGATCTTGTCCTTGACGCTTATACAAATTATTGAATAATTGAATAAAACGTTCGTTAGTATATTTTGTTCATAGATCTTGCCCTTAAAGCTTACTTCGATCTCTCCTGCACAAACTATTGAATAATTGATAAAATGTTCAATAGAATATTTTGCGAGCTTCATAAATCTTGTCCTTATAGTTTACTTCATTGTTTGTCGTTGCTACTAATTATAATATTATTATTATTGATTGATGGATCTTCGTATATTACGAATTTAACCAATCAAATCAATTAGCGAATTTTATAAAATAAATAATAAAATCAACAAAAAGAGGGGTCATGTCACGAAGGGTCAATACACCCTTCATGAGCCACTCACGTGAGTTCCACCCACCGCCACGCGGGACTTTACAGCCGGTCCAAAGTGAGGGCATTACACCCAAGGGAGCCGGACACAGGGGACCTTATCTGGTACTTCATCATTGAATGACTTTTCACTATTATACAATTCTATGACCTACATATCAACTTTTTTTCAAGTTGTGCAAAATATGGGATACCAACCACTTTACAACATTCATTGGATAAATTCTATTCCATAATTTTTATTGTGTAATCTAAAAAAAAAAAATTCAATAGAAAAAGTAGACTATTAAATACAAGATGTATGACGACGACATACGAAGCTTCCAAAGCAAGTTTGTAAAATATACTGATAAACGTTTATCAATTATTAGGTTTTGCAAATGAATGTTTCATCAATTATTGAATAGCTTGTATCGAAGTGAGTGCTAAAAGTCAAGATCTATGAAGCTGTTTGTAAAATGTATTAATGAGCGCTTTATCAATTATTCAAATAATTATATAGGCAGGCTTGGTCAAAGTAAGTGTTAAAGTCAAGATCAATTTCCAAATCAAGTTACCAAAATGAATATTTATTATTATAGGCGGGTTTGATCAAAGTAAGTCTTAAAGTTGAGATCTACGAAGCTGTCTGTAAAATATATTTAAATAACGTTTTATTATTATCAATTATTCGATAATTGTATAGGCGGGTTTGATCGAATTGTGCGTTAGTCAAGATCTACGAAGCTTACAAAACGAATCATTCAATAATTATATAGGCGGGTTTGATCGAAGTAAGCGTTAATCAAGATCTACGAAGCTTGCAAAACGAATTCAATAATTATATATGCGGGTTTGATCAAAGTAAGTGTTAGTCAAGATTTATGAAGCTTGAAAAACGAATGTTTATCAATTATTCAATAATTATATAGACGGGTTTGACCAAACTAAGTCTTAAAGTCGAGATCTACGAAGCTGTTTGTAAAATATGTTTAATTAACGTATTATTATTATCAATTATTCGATAATTATATATGTGAGTTTGATCGAATTGTGCATTAGTCAAGATCTACGAAGCTTACAAAACGAATCATTCAATAATTATATAGGCGGGTTTGATCGAAGTAAATGTTAGTCAAGATTTATGAAGTTTGCAAAACAAATGCTTATCAATTATTCAATAATTATATAGGCGGGTTTGATCGAATTGAGTGTTAAAAAAGACAATTTATACATTTTATTTATTATTTAATTTTAATCGATATAAATTCAGAAATGTAAAACAATCACTAATAAAATACCTTTTAGTTTTTGCTGAATCCCATCATAAAATTCTTCAATGACTATTAAATTTCTATAAAATAGTTTTTCGTGAAACTCTCTAAAACTTATTAACAAATACCCCCATAAAGTAATGACTATATGAAGCCTAAATTATTCTACACCTTCTCATTTAATATCAAGTCTTTTAAAGCGATATCGAGAAATAATCTGAACTTTGAAATGAAAAAGTAATACCGTTTTTGAATAACTTTGAATTCATGTAGAGAAGACCTTTCGATATGAAAGAGTATTCATTAAAAAACTTTAATGGAGTACTTTCATTTTACTCTAACAACGAAATTCGAGTTTATTAAAATAACGAGATATTAATTCCTTCACATTGGACGTGACAACGAAGAGGTTGTTATTAATTTTTTTATTAGTTATTAGGAAAAGCACAGAATATAATTTGCTTTTTTTATTATTATGTGCAACGGATTTTCTGTTTCATTACTGCTACTAAAGAAACATATTGTTGTAAGATGCATAATATTCTATTTTGGTAACTGGTTTTTCCTTTATAAGCAAAATGAACATTAATCATACAACCGACTTTTATTGTTGGCCAAAATTTCCTAAAGTTTACTAGTGTCGAAAATTTTACGCGTTGTTCATACTTATAAAATAACGAATATCTCCCAAATTTTTGAATGATTTAGGGTCTGAAGCATAATATACAATGTTGGTTATTCTTTTTGTTGATAGCAGTCTTTTAATAATAAAAACAGTGTAAATTTTTTACCAATACATGAAAGTGCGCTTCTGCTAAATTTTGTCCATTGATCTACATAATATTGTTGATTTTATGATTTTATCAACCAATAAAAATAAATTACATATCATATTAATATTCTATTCTATTATACTACTTACTGAAAAAAAATATAATTATTTAAAATAGAGATGGATACTGCATTAATCAAAACAGGTGAATAAAAAATTAATGCTCAAGTAACATTGATTAAAATATGTTTAAATTTACACAAATGAATTCTTTTTAATTGGTCTATTTTAATTGCATTGAATGTATTTTACAATTTATAATTTTACAATAATAACAATGTTATTTAATAATAGTTAACAAGTTACAAGATGCTTTTGCTACTGTTGGAGTTCAGAACCCTGTTGACTTGCCACAAATTGTAGTCATTGGCTCTCAATCAAGTGGTAAAAGTTCCGTACTTGAAAATATTGTTGGTAGAGATTTCTTGCCAAGAGGCACAGGAATTGTTACTAGAAGGCCATTGGTTAGTGAAAGATTGAAGATTAATTATTTATAATTTATAATATGATAAATAACAACAACAATAATTTTTTATTTATAATATAATTATAATTATAATTATAATTATAATTATTATTATTATTATTATTATTATTATTATTATTATTATTATTATTATTATTATTATTATTATTATTATTATTATTGAAATTATTATTATTATTATTGAAATTATTTTTAGGTTTTACAACTTATTAATCGTCCATCATCTAAAGAAAAAACTGATACTCCAGGTAAATGATATTGATTGATTAATTTATTCATTCATACAAGTAATTAATTCATTAATCCATTCATTCATTGATTTATTTATTTAGAACCCGTTACCAAAAAAGAACCACTTAGAAAAGATAGTAAATCATCGGATAAAAAAGATTCAAGTAAAAAAAATGAATCAAATCCGGAAGAGTGGGGTGAATTCTTACATATTCCTGGTGAAAAATTTTATGATTTTAATAAAATTCGTGATGAAATTGTTCGTGATACTGATGCAAAAACTGGTCAAAATGCTGGTTTGTATATTAAATTATGAAATATAGCGAGGTTTTTTTTTGCCTATAGAATGATTTATTCAAAAAGAAAATTTTTAAAAAATATTATATATAATTATAGGAATTTCATCATTACCAATCACTCTTCAAGTATATTCACCAAATGTTCTTACATTAACATTAGTGGATTTACCAGGACTCACAAAGGTATTTATCAATCAATCAAATCGTGAAAATATTTATTTTTTTAGTTATAAAACTAATTAATAATGAATTTTTATTAAATTTCCTTTTTGTCAAGGTCCCTGTTGGAGATCAACCAGTAGACATCGAGAAACAAATTCGTGATATGATCTTGAAGTATATAACTAAACCTAATTCTATTATTCTTGCCGTAACCGCTGCAAATACTGATTTGGCCAATTCAGATGGTTTGAAAATGGCTCGTGAAGTTGATCCTGAAGGTAATTTTTTTTAAAAAAAAATCAACTATAGTAATAATAATATCATAATATCAATAATAATGAACTTTATTATTACTTTTACGTTATCGATTAGGATCACGTACAATTGGAGTTCTTACAAAAATTGATCTTATGTAAGTTATCACATATATCATACTCAATTAACCACACACGTAATTTAATCAATTAATCGCATCAAATTATTCCTAACACTATATAGGGATAAAGGGACAGATGTTGTAGATATATTGGCGGGAAGAATTATTCCATTAAGGCTTGGTTATGTACCAGTTGTAAATAGAGGTCAAAGAGATATTGAAAACAAAAAAACGATAAATACTGCGCTAGAGGCCGAGCGTTTATTTTTTGAAGATCATCCTTCCTACAAAAGTAAAGCTCAATATTGTGGAACACCTTTTCTTGCCAGAAAATTAAATATGGTAGGTAACATTAATCAATTATTCATTCATATCGATAATGAATAATTAATTACATTATTAATAAAATAATTGCATCAATTAATCACTTTATTATTATTATCATTATTAGATACTGATGCATCATATTAAAAACACGCTTCCAGAAATTAAAGCCAAAATTCAAGGTGCCTTAGTGAAATATAGAACAGAATTGGGATCTCTAGGAGATCCGTTAATCGATGACAATCCAAGCCTAGTTCTTAATATCATCACGGAATTTTGCACAGAATTTCGTACAGTTATCGACGGTAATTCCAATGAATTGTCATCATTTGAATTGTCTGGTGGTGCTCGTATAGGTTTTGTGTTTCATGAAGTGTTTGCCAATGGTATAAAATCTATTGATCCATTCGAACAAATAAAAGATGCTGATATCAGAACTATACTTTTCAATTCTTCGGTAAGCTTCTAACTCATGCACTCATTTAAGAAATATTTAAAAAATGCATATTATTATTATTGCACATGCACAATTTCACACACACACACACACACACACACACACATATGCTTATATAGGGATCATCTCCAGCATTATTTGTTTCAGCAATTGCATTTGATGTTATAATAAAACAACAAATTAAACGTCTCGAAGATCCAAGTTTGAAATGTGTAACATTAATTTATGATGAATTGGTGAAAATATTAACGCAATTATTACAAAAACCGGTAAATATTATTTATATATATATTAATAAACACACATTTTTATCTTTATTTATATGTTTAAAAAATACGAATTATAGATGTAAATATTAATATATATATATATATATATAAGTTATTTAAAAGGTTTCCCGGTTTAAAAGAAAAATTCAATGGTGTAGTTATTAATTTTTATAAAAAAGCCTTGATACCAACAAACAAATTAGTAAAAGATCTTGTAGCGTATGTGTTTATATTTATATCACCTATATATAATGTATATATGATTTGTAATTTATGCAACCATAATTAATTCACTTTTACTTTACAATAACAATAGAATGGAATCTTGTTATATTAATACAGCACACCCTGAATTTATTAATGGTCATAAAGCCACGGCTATAGTTCATGAAAAATTTAATCCAAAACCACCACCAATTGATGGAAAGAATGGACGTGGAAGTATCTCCAATTTGACAAATCCATTAACAAATGTCGATCCCGAGGAATCAAATGCTGGATTCTTTGGAAGTTTTTTCGCTGGTACTAAAAAAAAGAAACCCGGCGTCTTAGAAGCTGTACGTATTAAAATATTAATTGACATTTGAATTGTGATTAACAATAATAATTATTTATAATATTTTGTTTGATATTTTTTCTGTCTTTGTTTGATAGCCTCCAGCAGTTTTAAAAGCCTCTGGACATTTATCTGAAAGAGAGAATATCGAAACCGAAGTGATCAGTAAGAAGAATATAAAAATTTGTTATTTATTATAATTATTTCGTGAAACACTATCAGCAATAAAAATAACGTTATTATTAATATAATATTTTTAGAACTACTTATCAAATCATATTATGAAATTGTAAAGAAAACTATTGTTGACATGGTACCAAAAGCAATCATGCTCAATCTTGTTTCATATGCTAAAGAGGAACTTCAGCGTGAACTATTACAAGAATTATATAAATCTGATATTTTAGATGAACTGCTCAAGGAGAGCGAATTCACTGTACAACGAAGAAAAGAATGTAAAAAAATGATTGAAGCTTTACAAAAGGCTGACGAGGTAATTAATATAAAATATTCTATTTATGTATTTATTTATTTATGAAATTATGCACGCATTTATCTTAATAATATTCCTAATATTTATAGATTGTATCTGCTGTTTAATATTATATATATAAAAATTGTAATTTAAGAAAATGAATAGATGGGGATAGATGAATGCGCATGAATACTTAATTCATTTAAATTATTTATATAAATTTATTTGCTTGTGTTTATTTATTCAGTATTATTATTATTATTACCATTATATTTTAGTTTGAATATTTTTAAATAATAAAAAGGAAAAAAATAGAAATTACTTTTTAATATTCCACTATATAAATTGTAGTTAATTAAAGAAGAGGTTATTATAAATGTGTTAAATAAATTTTAAAATAAAACAATCATATTAAATCACCAATTCAGTGAATCAAACTATCTAATTTCAATGTAGGACCCGGAATCTCAACGTGTTATCATCACCACCTGCCCTGTGACAATATCTTCTCCATCAGGTTCAAGAGAAAAAAATACAAGATACGACACCCAAAGTGGTTAAATTTTTCACTAACGGATATTGCCAAATTATAATATCATTTCCACACCAACGACGTGTTGAGACCATTTCATTTGCATTAGGTGAACAATTGCAAATTACAACCTAATATGTGCACATTAATATACTGTAAAAATTAATTTTTATATATAAAATCATACTCTTTCATATCGAAAGGTCTTCTCTACATGAATTCACAGCTATTCAAAAGCGGTATTACTTTTTCACTTCAAACCTCAGATTATTTCTCAATATCGCTTTAAAAGACTTGATAGTAAATGAAAAGGTGTAGAATACTTTAAGCTTTCATATGTTAATTACTTTATGGGAGTATTGGTCAATAAGTTTTAGAGAAATTCACAAAAAACTATTTTATAGTAATTTTAATAGTCATGAAGAATTGTATGTAGATGGGATTCATCAAAAACTAAAAGGTATTTTATTAGTGATTGTTTTATATTGATTAAATTTTCATTAATGATTATTATGAGTATCCATCAATCAGTAGTTGTTATAGCAACATTAAACAATAATATCAGCAGCAATAAATAGCAAACGATGACAACGATCATCTTTTTTGAGGATGATAATAAAGATTAAGATCCTGTTTGTATATGAGTAATCGAAGTAAGCATTAAGGACAAGATATATGATCAAAATATTTTAACAAACATTTTATCAATTATTCAATGTATAGGAGTAATCGAAGTAAACATTAAGGACAAGATATATGAACAAAATATACTAACAAACATTTTATCAATTATCCAATAGTTTGTATAGGAGTGATCGAAGTAAGCATTAAGGACAAGATCTATGAACAAAACACTAACAAACATTTTATCAATTATTCAATAGTTTGTATAGGAGTGATCGAAGTAAGCATTAAGGACAAGATCTATTAACAAAATATACTAACAAACGTTTTATCAATTATTCAATAGTTTGTATAGGAGTGATCGAAGTAAGCATTAAGGACAAGAACTATGAACAAAAAAACATGCTAACGAATGTTTATCAATTATTCAATAGTTTATATAGGAGTGATTGAAGTAAGCATTAAGGACGAGATCTATGAACAAAAAAGCATACTAATGAATGTTTATAATTTATACAAGAGTGATCGAAGTAAGCATTAAGGACAAGATCTATGAACAAAATATACTAACAAACGTTTTATCAATCATTCAATAGTTATGTTTATTATTTATTTATGTATATAAATTTCTCTTTTATTTTAACTTGTATTTAATAACATCACTATGATAAATAATTAAATGAATAAAGTCTGAGAGAGACAAAACACCTTTTAATTTAATCATCATTGTTGCTTCTAATCATTATTTATGTATATAGGTAAAGAAAAATTTTAAAATCTATTTATTTATTATATTTACTTTTAAAATAAATGATTTTACTATAAAAGACATACCTAAGTGATCAAAAATCTGTAAATATTCATAATAATGTAATATTTGGACATTTATTTCTGCTTATACTTGCAATTGGACGCGTCTAACAAAATTTTACGCATATGAATATAAAGGCAAAATTTGACTTTGAGGGTCAGATTATTTTCGGTTTTATTAATAACCCGCCTTAAGATTTTTCATAAAGTAGATATATATGATAAAGAAATTATATCTCAAATTTGGTGGTGATTGCTACACAGCAAGGGTATCAAATGAGGGTGTGAAGACATTTGATTACAAAATTTTACTATGTAAATTCGAATTTTACTATGATGCAGATCATCCAAATTTTACTATGTTTTGCAACCCCCTATAGATCGGCGGGAAATGTCCTGTGACTGTAGGGATGGGGCGGTTCAGTTCTGGTTCCATGGAACTGGTAACAATAGAACCGAACCGAACCGTTCGAACTGGTTCTTGGAACCAGTTCCAAAATAGATGTAACACAAAATATTATTGTCAAAACTAATTTTCTTTGAAAATTTTCACTACATATAAAATTTTCTTTAAGGGTATTACTTCCTAATATGAAAACAGTCTATGTACTATCTAGTCATTGTCCATATTTAATGTTGATGATTATTTTTGTTTTGCCAATTACTAAATTGACCAATAGGAATGAAGGAAGGTAAATGAAAATGACAAAAACGGATATTAAAATATCCCGATATGGCGAAGTGGTTTTGACCTCAAATAAATTTAATTAATATTAACAGATGGTCTTTTAGCGAATTGCAAATGGTTTTTTTTGAATTGTATTAAAAAAAAATGGACCTTTGGCAAATTGCAAAAAGGCTTTTGACATAAATCATTTTAATTTTAAAAAATGGACTTTTGCATGAATTGTAAAAAGAATTGTAAAAAATAGACTTATGGCATGAATTGTAAAAATGGTCTTTTGGTGAATTGTAAAAAAAAGACTTTTGACATTATCATTTAAATTGTAAAAAATAGACTTTTGGCATGAATTGCAAAAAGATTTTTTGAATTGTAAAAAATGGTCTTTTGGCGAATTGTAAAAAAAAGACTTTTGACATTATCATTTAAATTGTAAAAAATAAACTTTTGGCGTGAATTGTAAAAAAAGACTTTTGACATTATCCTAATAAATCATTTAAATTGTAAAAAATAGACTTTTGGCATGATTTTTGAATTGTAAAAAATGGTCTTTGGCGAATTGTAAAAAAAGATTTTTGAAATTATCTTAACAGATCATTTAAATAAAAAAATACACTTTTGGCGTGAATTGTAAAAAGATTTTTTGAATTGTAAAAAATGGTCTTTTGGCAAATTGTAAAAAAGATTTTTGAAATTATCTTAATGGCACGGGATTTATCTTACAATAAAAGCAACCAATGTTCCATCAGAACGTGCTTTCTCAGTTGCTGGAAATACAATCAGTAAGGTGCGGAATTGCTTATTGCCAGAAACTG